>WJSH01004532.1:84215-94903 GCA_009757365.2 Lepidium campestre
TTCGGCAAATAAGTAATTTGTTGTTAATTCAACATTATTTGGCTCCAACAAGCCCTTAAACCCTAAAAATTTAATGTTTTGAATAGTACACCCTCAAATTGAGGTTTCACTATTCACTCACTTCAAAACTATTTATATTTATAATTTAGTCCCTTATCTTTTATGAAACATTAATTCTAGTATTAAATTTAATTTTAAATCAATTAAGTCAATTAATATAAAATCAAACTTTTAAATAGTAAAGAAATATTTCATAACATCAAAAAATATTATACAAACATAAAAATACATAAACACATTTAGTACAAATTACAGTAAATTAAAGAAAAATTACAAATTTAAAGAAAATTACAAAATTAAAAACAAATTACATAAACACAAATATTATTTGTTACCACAACACCACTATTCGGGTAAATCTGATCCGGAACCTCTAATACCACCATAATATTGTCCATAAATATTTGGAGTAATAGGAGGTTCTTGTTGTGATTGTTCTTGATTTCTTTTTTGTATGATTCTTGTTTCTTCATATCAAAAAACCTCACGCGTATTAACATCACCAATGGTGTTTATATCTCCAAATGTTTTTGTCTTGTCTTTCGGTCCACTCCATTTTATTTGTCTTGTCTTCGCAATAGTAATGTCTTTCATTTTTCTCCTCTATCTAATCTTTGCATGTTGCCTTTTAGTCAATGTAGGTCTTCAAGTAGCCAACTTTCGTATTTTTTCCAAAATGATATTATTATCCACCAAATCCAAAATCTAGTCCATTTTTGAATTTTCGTATATTTCATCAACAAACCCTTGGGTTCTCTAATTCCCAAACTAGGGTATAATTTTTCTTTTAAAAAATTATAAACAAAATAATTTGAAAATAAATAACATACTAAACTATAGATTAGATTAAACCCTCGGATACCCTAATTCCCAAACTAGGGTATAATTGTTTTTTAAACAAAAAATTATAAACAAAATAGTTTGAAAATAAAAATCATAACAAACAATAGATTAAACCCTTGAGTCTTCTAAATCTCAAATTAGAGTATAATTTTTATTAAAAAAATAAAAAATAGCTTCAAAAGAAATATCATTCCAAAGTATAAGATTACACCTTGACTATTCTAATTCTCAAATTAGGGTATAATTTTTTTATTAAAAAATTTAAAAATATAGTTTCAAAAGAAAAAATATACGAAAGTATAAGATTACACCCAATCCCTAATTATAGTGTTTTGTCTATGTTATCCAAATTATGGTATAAATTATATAAAAACATTTATTCAAAAGAAAAATCATAGCAAAGTATAGGATTAAATCCTTGGGTTCGCTAATTTGCAATTTAGGGTATACTTTTTATAAATTTTTTTAATATAAAAATAGTTTCAAAAGAAAATCATAGCAAAGTATAGGATTAAACCCTTGGGTTCCATAATTTGTAAATTAGAGTATACCAAACTAGGCATGAGATTAAATATCCGGATCAGTATCCAAAATTTTATCCAAAAAATAGATATCCGGCAAAAAGGGATACAAATACGGATAGTGAATTTGTAGATCCAGCGGATACAGATACGGGTACATTTAATGCAGATACTGAGACCGGATATTCATATTTTTTTTTTAGTTTTTACGTTTTTAATACCAAATATACTATTTTATTATTTTTGATTGTTTTAGGTATTTATTTTTTCTAAAATTAAATAATTTTTAAGGAAAAATTATTTATTTTTTTTATCAAGAATCGAATACGGATATCTGTATCCGCCAAATATCCATTTTTTACACATATCCGTATTCCGGATATCCATATTATCGGATTTTGATACGAATATTAATTTCATAGATACCATGGAGACGGATACAAATATCCTTAAAAACCCCGGATATCCACTCCGTTAGAGACCTTAAACTATGTAGACTTTGTATGTATTCCAGTAACTTTATAGTGTTTTGTCTCTGTTATGAATTTGTGTTCCTAATTCTCAAACTAGGGTATAATGTTTTTTTAAATAAAAAAGTTATAAACAAAATAATTTGACAACAAAACATAACAAACTATAGATTAAACCTTTAGATTCCCTAATTCCCAAACTAAGGAATAATTTTTTAAAAAAATTATAAACAAAATAATTTGAAAAGAAAAATCATACCATAATGTTGTGGTTGGAGATGAAAATTATTTTTGTGTTAAAACTACTAATTTTAAGACTATTTGTTATAAAAATTGAAAATAAACATCTTAAACACTAAAATAACACAAACAACATGGTTTATGGTTTAGTGACTCTATTTGTGTTGTGTAATGTAATATTATTTTAATAATATTATACTAGGTGTCTAGGTGACATACCCCGCACATGCGTGCATGTATATATTTTAATATTTTTAATAATTTTGAAATTTTATTTTATTTTATTTTATATATTAAGTTAAAAACACCAAATAATATTAAATTCATTTTTGAAAGATATAATTTTATGTAATATAATTTTTATGAAACATAAAATAAAACCATAAATTTTATAAAACTCAAATATTAAATAACTGCTTTCATTGAGAGCACAGAGCGGTATTTTACATATGAAAATAATTGTTTTCCGATGAAAATAAGTGAAGTATGTAAGTTATTGATAGTGTGCATAAAATAAACAAAAAAAAACATAAACAAATAACTGTTTGACGGAAATAAAATTGAAAATTTAAAGATTGCACAGTTTGTGGTGGATTGAGAAATATGCGCCTCTTCTCTTTCCTATTTTGCACAAGTGAAAGTTGGAGATATTTTTGCCCTTTTTCCCTTGGCTGTGAGGAATAACTCCATTTAATAGGAAAGAGAAGAGGCAATGAGATGACGTAAGGCAAAAAAAAAAAAAACAGTAAATGTAGTTAATGATGGTGATTGACGAAAAAATAAGTTAATGATGGTATCGACTTCTAGGCGAGGGAGGCTGAATCCATGTCTTTTCATCCTCTGATATCTTCTCTCTTATTTAATTATGTTATTAATCTTTATTTTGGATGTGATAAGTAAACTACTCAATCACTGTATATATCTTCTCATTGCTCCACTCTTTTTTTTTTTATCTTTTTATGTCAATATTTATATTGAAATATATGGCAAGTATTTTTCTCTCCAACATGAGCCAAGAGGCAGCTCTGCATTTTAGAGCACAACAAAAGAGAATGACTTCCCTTCCAAAAGATTTACTGAGGGACATCATCCGACAAGTGGACAAAACAGGCTTCAGAGCGTTCGGGGGCTTGAAGCAAGTGGCCGAAAGGGAGCAAACGCTGTGTTTTCACCTGATCTCTTAAAGGAAGTTGACCTGCATGAATTCATCGTCCAACCCTCGTTGGCAAATGAAGGTTCTATATACTGGCCTTTTTTCTTCAAATGTGTAAATGCAGGAAACACAACCGCAAAATATGTGGAAGATCTGCGACTTGCAGTGAAAGTGGGCCCATCAAAAAATATGAATCTAATGGAATCTGTTGAAGACGAGATACATTTGGCAGCATTCGCCCATGGTATCTTTGCAATATCTGCAGGGGAGTACGCACAAGGGAGGAATGCAATAGGACATTTGTCATTTTCCGTGCCACTAGACGTTGTTGTAGACATAGGAAGGACAGTGATGGCACAAATTCAAGACCTTCAGCCTCCTCGAGCGGGAAACTATTATTACACATACGACTACCCAATAGTAGACGTCCCGAATGCATTTACTTGGCATGTTCAGAAGAAAACGTATGCTTTTACTGCATTGAGTATTGGTATGCAATGAAAATCATTGAACTTTGCTAGATTGTAATAGGAAATAGTTGTTAAGGAAATCTGGGTACTGTAAAAAAGTAGATCTGGGGTTTCGTAGGCAAAATCTGGAGAGATGACGTTGCAAATTTTCATTTAACTTAATTTTCAATTTAATTTTCATAAAGCAGATATGTTAAGTGAAAATTAAGTTGTAGAGATAATTGTTTTTTAAGACAAAATCTGGGTATTGTAAAAATATCACATTTTATAACATAATCGGTATTATTTAACCAAAACTGATAATTTAACTAACAGAATTGTTATTATTTAAGAAAATCTGGTTATTGAAAAACTTTGGTAACGCTTGACCAAAAGTTGTGTTTTTTTTTTGTCGGCAAAAGAAAAGAAGTATATATTTTTTATTTTTATTTTCTAAAAGGTATTCTCTCCTCGAAATTCAAATATTACTTTATCGGACAAAACTTTTAGGGTTTTGTTTCTCACCAGTTTTCTCAGAAAACATTAAAGTAAAAATCTTGTTAAAATTTTGTTCTCGTGAGATATTTTCAGTGATAATATACTTGATAAGGGCGGATCCAGTTCTTCAATCTTTGGAAAACCCACATTTCTTTCAGCCTCTTCTTTCGGGCTTCGACTTACTCCTGGTACTGTGTCTTTTTGTCCCTCTTCTACGAATAATAAATTTGTTCCGTCATTAAATTATGTTTTTTTTCCGTCATTAAATTTAAGGCTCATTAAAATAGTTTTTTTTCTTTGATAAAGAGTTTTCTATTAAAAATGGAAGTGAAACAGCATGGAAATAGAGAAAAACAACAACAAGCAATTGGATTAGAGAAAACTAAAACAAAACAGACAAGGATACCAAAAAAATACTAAAATAGTTGTGAAACTGCTGTCTGGAAAAGTCCGGCCATAAGGCCACGAGTTGATTGTTTTATTCGCCTAAAAACTTCTAAAGGACGCGGGAATCGAAAGGTTTCAAGAAAAAGGAGATTTGGTCGGAAACTTAAACGACGATTAAACATTCTCAGTCTTCCTTCATAAGAAAACGTTACTCGTTCTCGCTCCATTTTGATCTACTCTTCCGTGACTGAACGCTTATTTGATCATTTGTAGGTACAAATTTACTCGGTACAGTTTTGTGAAGATTTACATGGTTTTTTATCTGAATACATGTTTTGAGGATTTTTTATGGGTTCAATGTTTGCTATGCAGATTAAATGGATGTAGATGAACATGAAGGTGTTGGTGTCAAAGGATCGAGTAAAGTTGACTGGCTAAGCATTTTGCCAGAATCATTGCTATGTAAGGTTCTCTTGAAACTTACTACAAAGTATATGGTTAAAAGTAGTGTATTGTCCAAAATATGGAGAAATCTATGGAAATACGTACCAAGATTGGACTTGTACAATTATGATTTTCCAGACCACACAATATTTGTCAATTTTGTCAATGCCATGGCCCGGTTTTTCACCGGTACCAACATGTGTACAATCCTCTCTCGAGTATGTTGATATAAAAAAGCCTCTGAAAAAGGTAGCAATGAAGATGATATTAGTGAGTTACTTTCTTGAGAACTCGGCAACCCTTAAGAAACTAAGTATGATTAGTTGCTTCCATGAAGATAGAAGAGTCTACAAGAATCATCATAGCACTCCTTGCCATTCCAAGACTCTCTAGCTCATGCCAAGTTATTGTTCTCTAATTCTCATAGACATTGATAATTACCATACAAGGTTGTCTTTAAGTTTGTATTCACTCTTGAGTTTGCTTGTTTTTTCTTTGTTTGTGATGACATTTGATGTTCTTATTCGTTTCTTTTGCTTTACTATCAAAAAAATTTATAAACCTGATAATAGTATTTTGGTAACCAAGGACCTGAGTTTTGCTCGGATCAGAGATCAAGTATGTTATTATCCTGTCACATTATCACTTGAACGTCAGGTTATAAGTGATTAAAGATTTAATGTGTATATCAAATTTCTAAAGATATTTGAGATAAGGAAGGGAGAAATTGATAAAAGGATATTTCAAGTACTACAAAAGCTCTTTAGAAATGTTCTAAGAATTGTCCAGAGTCTTTTCACTCAATTTTGTGCACTCTTGTGACATAATCAAAATTGAATTTTCATTATATTAAACTAATTATATTTTTTAGTAATAATCAATGAATTATTTACAAAAACATCAAATTGTCCGTTCAACAATATTTGTCTCTTCGATTTTTTTTGACAACTTGTAGATATAAATAAAAAATCATTTACCAAAACAAGAAATTTGATCTTTCAATCTAAAACAACAGCAAATTGTATACTAAATCGACTTCAATCCAACGTGACACAAAATGGACAACTCGTTTACCAAAATATATATATTATATTTTTTTCGCCTGAAAGCTTTATTAATATGAGGCTACTGAATTTTGTGCACTCTTCAAAACTCATCTACAAAATGCATGCCATCATGTTATCACGTTCATTGAATCCGCTGTAAATGGAATTATGGAAATACCTGTTTCAACAATTTTTAGTTCAAATCAGTTAACAAAAAAAAAAACAATTTTTAGCTCTAAAAATAAAAAACAAAGAGGCTCATTTAGAAACGGATTGATCGATCATATATGGGAGCATTAAGAGATCATTTGGTTTTTATTATTATAAATGTAAATTTTAATTATTTTTATTTATCATGTAACTTATACTAGTATTAGGGTAAATATGATAAGGAACCTCCAATGTCACCATATTTTCATAATTATTTGGAGTAATAGGAGGTTCTTGTTGTGATTGTTCTTGATTTATTGTTTGTATGATATTTTTTTAATAATAGTATAAAAAAAGTTAAGACAAATATTTTTGTATGATCCAGAGCCCTAATATTGTGTGTAATATTTTTGATGTATGATTTATATTTAATTATGAAGTTTTATCATTTTTTTAACTTTTATTAATGTTAGGGATTATAGTGCAACTTACTAATAGTTTTAAAGTTTTATTTGAAGATCATTGCTGGAATTCATCCCCCTCATTTTGAGGTTTCTTGTTGGATTGCTTTGAATGGGGCCTCCGATTTCTTAAGGGCCCACAATTAGTGAAAATTTAATTATATAGTTATATGTATATTTTATATATAGCAAAATTTTGATATAAAAGGTTATCTAAAAGATAGATAACAAAATTATTGTGTAAATTTAAGAGTAATATGATGTAAATATTAAGCATATTTATTTTTTAGAGGCCTCAAATTAGTAAAAATCAATTATATAACTATATGAACGTTTGATATAAAATAAAATTTGAATTTGGTACGGCTTTTAATACCCAATTTGAATTTGGTATATGCTGTATCTGATGTTGTGCTTGTATACGTTTATGGGTTTCTTTAGATTATACTTGGGTTCACTAATAACCAATTAGGGTTTATTATTATGACTTATGTGGGGTTGGTTGATTTTACAAATACCTAATTAGGTTTTATTATTCATTGTATTTCATGTTATACAAATTAGTATAACATGATTAGTATGATGTATATTATTTGGTGTATTTTTTATCAATTGTAATTTTTTTTAAAATTAATATAATTTATTTAATTTATCATTATTTAGTGCAACTTTATATAATTTATAGTTAACTGGTTATAAGAGTAATTTGTATTTATCAAAATTATTAGCATAAGAAATTTTTTAATTTAATAATATAATAATAGAGAATAGTAATTTTATTGTAATAGTTGTTGTACTTATTGTATGAAAAAGTATAAACACCAAAATTTGGTGTAATTTTAACACCATTAAACGAGACGAGTTTGATGGAAGTGACACTTAAGTGGCGCTTTTGAGATGACTTAAAGGCAAAAGAACAATAATAGTTATGTTTCTTAAGCTATAGTTGTATTCAATAATGATGGTTACGTTTCTTAAGCTATAGCTGTATCCTAGACCTTCTTATTTTTCTTCTCTATTTTATCTTTATTTTAAAAGTGTTTTTGCGGTTCGAAAATGAGCGTCTTCAATGTGTTTGGCGCGTGGAATGAGCTGAGTGGAGAAATTCAAGTTCCCTGATACATTGGACTATTCACATTGTACATACAGTAAAGTGCTAGGTTAAGATGTGGAGTAAATGGAAGGACAATATATATTTCCGCTTTGTTGTGTACATCGTAAATAACTCTTTGTCTGCGATATCAAGAAAAAAGCTTGGAAATTGAGTGACGATTGGAGTAATTAAAATATCAAGATGAACTCGGAGGTAAGAATTGAAGTTTACTCGGGTCTGTAATGTGAAAGTTTTGTGTACATAATTTTAGGGTAGTCTAGGATGCGTAATGGTTTCAGGTGTATATATTCTGTTAAACTATGGTTTTTGTGTTGGATTATGGTTTGTTCTGAGACTTGATTCATTTTGTCTTTCAGTTCCTCTATTATATTATAGTTTTCTGTGTTTGGGGTGATTATAAACTTGTCTCATTTTATCTTTATATTGTTGTGTTGCATAAGAAAGTTGCTTAACTCTGTATTTCTGGTCATTTTGTATAAGAAAGTTGTTTCACAAGAAAAAATGATTACGCATATAAAACACAGTCATCTTTCAGTTCTTCTGTTGTATTATGATTTGCTCTAAAATTGTTGTCTCAAATGCGTAATCATTTTGTGTTGTGTTCGGGTGATAATAAACTTGTTTCATTTTGTCTTTTTGTTGTTGTGTTGCATAAGATAGTTGTTTCACTATGTCTTCCTGCTCCTCTGTTGCATTATGCTCTGGGCTAAAAATTGTTTCTTTTTGTTTTGGGAAATTTTAAGGAGATGATGTGCCTATCTTTGTCATAGCTGGGGGTTGAAAATGTTCTGATGGTGGAAAATGGGATTTCCATATTACGAAGGACATCTATGGACGTGGGATATCTGTTAATAAAGCAATGACATATGAGGAGTTGGTCACTGTGGTGAGCACTGAGTTTGAGTTGAATGTTACATACTGGAAACCAGTTATGAGTTATTGGTTGCCTGCACAACTTTCTGTGTTACATGTTGCAAAGATGCCTCCTATTTCAATAACAACCATAGTTGGATTTCGCAGTTTTATTGCTCTTAGGAAAAATACGAAGCATGTTAATATACTTCTCTCCCTTGAACCATTGCAAGTGGAATTGCCTTACTCCAAAGAATCCGAAGGTGAAGAGGATGGTGGTACTGTGAGGATTGATTCTGTAGAAGAAGAGGATTCATGTGGAAATACTTCGACCAGTGCAGGTGGCAATGCACAAAGACTTGGAGACTCTACTGGACAGTTATTACAAAAAGAGGATTCAACTGCAGGTGGAGTGGAATGAATTACACAAAGGATTACATCTGAGATTGGGCAAGGAAATTCAACTAGTGAGTGTGGCATTATAAGCCTTGTAGATAATTTGTGTGTGCAAATTCATTCCCCTGTATTTGGATTGCAAATAGCAAGAATTGAGACTCAACAAAACAATTCAGCTGATGACTGTGGAAAGCGAATAGATACAACTAAGACTATGGAAGGAAATTGAACTGACAACAGTGGAATAATAAGACTTGCAAATCTGCAATGCCATTGTCTGGAGAAGAGCAAGATGGTAGAGGAGGAGGAAGGTGAGATGTAGAAATTATTCCAGAAACACCTGAGGATGAGTAAATTCAGCTAGGGGTAGAGGGTAGTTTAAGGGCTCATGAGATGAGGCGTAAAGGAAGTACAGTATTGAAGGGTGATGTGCTTGAGTGTATTGATGAAGAGGGTGATGGGTTTGAGAGTCTGGATGAAGAGGCACTTGATGATGCACTAGGGGTATAAGAGGGGATGCACAATTCTGTAGAAGAAGACATCAGCAATGCAGTTATGCATTATCCATTGAGTAGTGCATCTTGGCCTATTGTTGCAATGGTGGAGGCAATCAGAAACAAGCTTTTAATGCTTCAGCATGCACACTCAGTGGTGCAGCGTGGCACCAACGTTGATCCAATTACACACATACTTCTACTCTCTCTGGGCCTTTTATTCATTGATTTGTTATTTTTAAAGATTACTTAATTTATTTGGGCTTTTATTGGGTTTGTTTGAATAACGCCTTATGATCCTTTGTTTTAGGCTTAAATTGTGAAAGACCCCTTTCTTTCTTAAGACCAATTTCGTGGGTCATAAAAGGGGAAAGGAAGTCTGATCAGTTTATGAACTTTTCCATTTATTTAGGGATTTCCAGTTTTGTTAGTTTTCCATTTTTATTTAGGATTTCTAGTAAGGCCTTGATCCATTAGGTTTTAGGGTTTCTTCAAAGAAACAGTATATAATGTAATCCACTGCTTCATTAATAAACAAAGAAGAGAATTAAATAAAAATCCTAGCCTTTGTGCACCCTGTGAGAAATCGCAGAAGCCTAACCGTCGTTGAACATTGCTCCCACGAGCTAGAGCCTTTTAAGAGTGAACCTCGAATTCTTCTTGAGAGAAGAAGGTCCCTATAGATCTCTCTTGACCTATAGGTTTGAGCTTGTTTACCTTGTTCCTGAAAAGACTACTTTCGGAAACCCTAATTCCTGAACCGTGCTACACCAGTGTGGTATCATAGCCACTTTGATCAACTACTATCGCTTGATCAAGTCCTGAGCCGATCCTGTGAATATGAAGTCTCGTGCTGCCGTCCTTGCCACCGCACATGCCGTCGTTGAAGCCGCTTCACGCGCCCATGCGCTGCCGCCGGAGATCACCGTCAATCAAACCCGTCTTGCCTTGGAAGAGATGGTGAATCATCTCAAGTCCCTCACCGTGGAGATCCAAAGTCTTGTGGATGAAACACAACACTCGATGAAGACTTGTTCACCAAGTCTCGGAGCCACCACCTTTAACCCTAATCCGGAGAGGGGAGTGGAGGAGCGTGAGCCATTTGCCACC
>WJSH01004548.1:4017-16481 GCA_009757365.2 Lepidium campestre
CAGGGAAAACAGGAAAAACAATAAAACTTTTTAAAAGAAAACATCAAGGCATTTAGCTTTAAACAACCAAGCGTCTAAAATAAAATAACAAGGCGTCCCTTTCCTATATAGGAACCTAAGTGGTGCGCCTAAAAATCTAGTGCATAAGTCGGTATGACTTGCACGTTATTTCCTTTGTAACATCACCTAGATAACCCGACGTAGCAATGACCTTGCCTCGTTAAAAACCTTGACAAGGAACCTCCTTCCTACCAAAATCCCTATCAAGGAAAAGAGTACAAGATCATTACCGAAGTTATCTAGTGAATGTTAATGGGTTCTTCAATCTTCAAGGATGAGATGTTGAAGATGTTAGATTCAGCCTCCTTCTGATTAATGTTTGCTCCAGTGATGAGTGAATGAGTCTCCTTTGCTAACTCCTTAGCTCCTGAACGTGTTATACTCCTAGTTATCTCTGGCTCTTTCTCTCCAGCGATTTCCACGATCACATCATCCTCTCCCTCTTGAAAAGGATTTGCCCTCAAATCTGTATTTGCAACATACGGGATTTAATCAGAAACATTAAAAGCATCAGAGATATTGTACTTCCCTTTTAGATCAAGGCGGTAGGCATTGTTGTTGATTTGCTTAATGATCTCAAACGGGCCGTCTACTCGTGGCATCAGCTTGTTCGTCCGCTCAGCAGGAAATCGGTCTTTCCTCAGATGAATCCACACCAAGTCCCCTTCGTCAAGTATCAGCTCTTTTCTCCCTCTGTTGGCGTATTCTTCGTACTGCTTTGTCTTTTTCGTAATTTTCTCCTTTGCCTTCTCGTGAATCTTCAAGACCTGTTCAGCTCTTTTCCTGCCATCCAAACTTACCCTTTCTTTTAAAGGCAAAGAGATCAAGTCTAGTAGAGAAGTGGGATTAAAACCATAAACTATTTCAAAAGGAGAATAAAGAGTTTAAGAATGCTTAGCGTGATTATAAGCGAACTCAACGTGTGGCATACATGATTCCCACAATTTCAAGTTGTCTTTCACCATTGTTCGGAGCAGCGTAGACAACGTTTTGTTTACTACTTCTGTTTGTACGTCAGTCTGGGGATGACAAGTTGTTGAAAAGGACAGCTTCGTTCCCAGTTTAGCCCATAATGTGCTCCAGAAGTGACTTAGAAACTTCGTATCTCTGTCTGAGACTATCACTTGAGGCATGCCATGAAGCCTCACTACTTCTCTGAAGAACATGTCTGCTACTTTGACCGAATCATCGGTTTTGTGGCTCGCAATGAAATGTGCCATCTTACTGAACCTATCAACAACAATAAAGACAGAATCTCGACCATTCTTGGTTCGAGGTAAGCCAATAACAAAGTCCATTGATATTTCAGTCCACGGGTGAGATGGATAGGAAGAGGAGTGTACAAACCGTGAGGCTGCACCTTACTCTTGGCTTGTTTGCAGACTGCACACCTTGAACAAACTCTTTCTACCTGTTTCTTCATTCCAGGCTAATAGAAGTGTCCTTGAAGATCAAGCAATGTCTTAGTGACTCCGAAATGACCAGCAAGTCCACCTGCATGTGCCTCTTTGACTAGTAATTCCCTGATTGATCCGCTAGGAATACACAACCGATTGCAGAAGAACAGATATCCATCATGTCTATAAAATTTCTCACAAGCAAACTTAGAACATCTAGCAAAAGTCTCAGCAAAATCCGAATCAAATTCGTACAATTCTTTAATATGATCAAAACCGATTAACTTAGATGTCAAAGTAGAGATAAGAGTGTACCTTCATGATAATGCGTCTGCTACGACATTATCCTTACCTTTCTTGTACTTAACAACGTATGGGAAGGTCTCTATGAACTCCATCCATCGCCCATGTCATTTGTTAAGCTTTTGTTGTCCCTTCAGATGTTTCAGAGACTCATGATCGGTGTGGATAACGAATTCTTTTGGCCATAGATAGTGCTGCCATATCTGAAGTGCTCTCACCAGGGCATACAACTCCTTGTCATATGTCGGGTAATTCAACGTTGATCCTCCTAGCTTTTCACTGAAGTAGGCGACTGGTCTCTTATCCTGCATCAAAACAGCACCAATTCCAACACCATATGCATCACATTCAATCTCAAAAGTCTTTAAGAAATCAGGAAGTATAAGGAGAGGAGAATTGATAAGCTTCTCTTTTAAGGCTGTAAAAGCCTGCTCCTGAGCTTCTCCCCATTGGAATCCGACATTCTTTTTGATGACTTCGGTTAAGGGAGCAGCAATGGTGCTGAAATCCCTCACGAATCTCCTGTAGAAGCCTACAAGTCCATGAAAACTGCGGACTTCTCCTATATTCCTGGGACTCGGCCATTCCTTGATTGCCTTTATCTTTTCCTCGTCGACTTTGACGCCATCTGCACTTACAACAAATCCTAGAAAGACAAGTTCATTAGTGCAGAATGAACACTTAGATAAATTCGCATATGAGAGCGAAGAACATCAAGAACCGATCTGATGTGATCTAGATGTTCTTCCAAACCTTTACTATAGATCAAAATGTCGTCAAAGTACACAACTACAAAGACGCCTATGAATGCTCTCAAAGCATGGTTCATCAGTCGCATGAATGTACTTGGTGCATTGGTGAGACCGAATGGCATGACAAGCCACTCATACAGTCCTTGCTTTGTCTTGAATGCGGTCTTCCACTCGTCTCCTTCTTTCATTCTGATCTGATGATATCCACTCTTCAAATCTATCTTCGAAAAAATCTTTGATCCGCTCAATTCGTCTAACATATCATCGAGGCGTGGGATAAGGTGCCTGTACTTCACGGTGATGTTGTTTATGGCGCGACAGTCTACGCACATTCTCCATGTTCCGTTTTTCTTTGGCACTAGAAGCACAGGTACCGCGCAGGGACTTAGACCCTCTCGGATATGCCCCTTACTCATCAGATCTTCCACTTGCCTTTGTAGTTCCTTGGTTTCGACGGGATTAGTTTTGTATGCTGGTCTGTTTGGTAGCGCAGCTCCCGGTACCAAGTCGATCTGATGTTCTATTCCGCGAACTGGAGGCAAACCCGGCGGAATCTCCTCTGGAAAAACGTCCCTATATTCCTGCAATATCTCAGTCATAACACTAGGAAGTTCCTGTGAAAGATTAGTAGAGACAAGGGACTCTTTATAGACAAACATAAAGGTTATCAATTCGGGATGAAAGAGTTGAGAAAATTTACTGTGGTTGATGTAAAGATTGTTGGCGATTTTCTCTTGTTCCTTGAGCTTCATTTGGACCTAATCTTCATAAATCTCGCCAGGTGTGAGTGGAAGTAATGTGATCCTACGTCCCTTGAACTCAAAGGAATGCTTGTTGGTGTATCCATCGTGGATGACTTTGCGATCAAATTGCCATGGTCTTCCCAGTAAGACATGACTTGCTCCCATGGGAATCACATCGCACAAGACATCATCTGCATATTTCCCGATAGATAAAGATATTATAACCTGTTGAGATACGGTCAGAGATCCACTGTCATTTAGCCATTGCAGCTTGTACGGTTTTGGATGAGGGATAGTCGTGAGTTGCAGCTTCTTGACCATCTCTTCACTTGCGGCATTGGTGCAACTTCCGCCATCTATAATCAAACTGCAGACCTTGTCTTTGATGAAACACCGAGTGTGGAATAGGTTCTCTCTTTGACACTTCTCTTCAGGTTGATTTTGAATGCTCAAGCTTCTTTATGCCACCAACATTTCCCCTATAGTTGCGGCTTCTTCTTCTTCCTCTATATCAATTTCGGACTCTGATTCAACTTGAGGAACAATCTCTCCTCCTTCTTGCAACAAAAACAACTTCTTGTTGGGACATTCACGAGAATAATGTCCCATGCCTTGACACTTGAAGCACCTTGTGTTGCTGAGCAAATTACCGCTTCTTGGCTTAAATTCAGTCTTCACTTCTTCCTTTGCTGCGGTAGAAACTGGTCTAGAGTCTCTCTGATAAGTGGTTTGGTGAACTCCTTAGGCCTGGCCACGTTAGGAGTGTAAGAAGGTTTGATAAACCGCCGCTTGACTTGTGACTCAACCAGTTCTGCCTTGTGAACCATTTCTTGTACATTTACACAACTCTGAAGCTCAACCTTGTCTTGAATCTCGCGGTTAAGTCCTCCAAGAAACCGAGACATAATCATCTCTTCTCCTTCTCTCAAGTCTGCTCGGATTAGCAATGTCTCCAGCTCCTAATAATAATCTCTAACATTCTTAGTTCCTTGATTGAGGTGCCTAAGTTTGTCGAGAATTCCTCTTTGATAATGTGCTGGTACAAACTTCCTTCTCATCTGAAACGTAAGTTGTTCCCAAGTGGTGATGGGAAGCTCTCGGAGACAGTGCCTAGTGAGTCCGAGTTGTTCCCACCAGAGCAATGCAGAACCGTTGAATTCAGAGACTGCTATCTTCACTTTGTTGAGCTCATAGGTGCCTTGAACCAGAAAGTTCGATTCCATCTTCCTTTCCCAATCCAAGTAGGCTACGGGATCATTTGTTCCATGAAATGATGGATATTGGATCTTGAGATAGTTGAGTTGTTGGCGAAGAGGATCATAATCTCGGCCATTGTCTCTACCTCTTTCCCTCCTCATTGTTCTTCTACTACTATCTGATTCTTCATGGACTTCTTCCTCTTCGGAATGAGAATGTATATGTATATGCTGTCCTCCTACCATAGTGTCTCTTGATCTGGCTCGATGAATGCTTGGTTTCTGACTTCGGTACTCTTTTTGTTTAGACCCTTGAGGAGCTTTGCTTCGGTTGAAGATACTTTCTCTTCCTCCTAAACGAATGCTTGATTCATTCTTTGATGTAGTGTGGCGTCTCTGTCCTCTCCTGGAAGAAGTACCCTCTAATCTTTTGCCCTTAGCTATTCACATTGCTTCTGAAGGTGTAGAAGTCATAAAGCCTTCACTATCACTTGATTGAGAACTGCGTACTTTCAGTTGCAACTTCTTGTCAATCCGACTCTGCAGATCATCTACTTTTTCCTGAAGTTGCTGAGATACACTTGCAGAGATAGCTTGAGTAGCTTATGCGATTTGTTGAGACATGATTCGAGTCATGGCCTCCATTGTTTCGGAAGATATTTCCATTGAAACCTGAAAATTTTACCAAAAAAATCTGAAGTAAAATAGTTCTTTAGTTACAAGAAAATCTTCTCAGATCATCATGCATAATTCAATAATCAAGAAATTTAGATTCAACCATCAATTCACTAACAAAATCGGCAATGGAACAATCAAAATTTCAGACCTATCTATCCTATTAATCGAATTCAAAGAAACAAAATAGACCTTAACCTAACTAACTAGACACGAAACCACAAAAAAACTATGCCTATCAATCAATTCGATCACAAGCAATAACTCGACAAAGAGGCGAAACAATTAATGACCAAGTAACAAGCCCTAGACGATTTAAAAACAGAATTTTCAGAAACAAACCCTAATGATCTAACAATCAACACACATATCACTGACACCAATCAATCAAAAGAATAAAACCGATACTATGAAAGAATTTAAACAAGAAATTAGGGTTAGAGTTTGCGATTTGCTTAGCCTTTGGTTCAGAGTTGGCTCTGATACCACGTGATGTGATCCTAGGTGATAGACTCTAAAGCAAAGGCGTTAATTGATGAGAAAGAAAGAGATGAGGGCGAGATTGCAGAGAAGATGAAGTTGCTGAAAACGGGTCTGAAGGTTGAAGATGAAGTTGCTGAAAACGTGATTGCAGGTTGATGTTGGAGGGCTGAAAACGTGATTGAAGGTTGATGATGGAGATGTAGAAGACGTGACTGATGACTGGAGGCGAAGGAGATGATGATGTGAATAGTGTTTGGAGGTGAGAAGATGGCTACGTGAGTGATGCAAAACGAAGAAGATGATCTAAACGAGATTAGAGAGAAGACGAAGGAAGTGAAGGTGACGTGAAGTGAAGGTGAAATACGAAGGTGACTGATTGATGCTGATTATGGTTTTCGACACACAAGTGTGATGAGAGTCACTTGTGCTGGTTAGGAATCTCTCTTGAATTCACAAGAAATGTAAGGAGATGCTTGATCAATTGAACAAGAAGATGAGATGCTTTGATCTCGAATAAGAACACAAAGGTTCAAAGGTTTTCTCTGCAATATAATGGCTTCCTTAGACAAGGAGCTAAGGCTCTCCTTTTATACTAAGGAATTAGGTTATCCAGGGAAAACAGGAAAAACAACAAAGCGTTTTAAAAGAAAACATCAAGGCATTTAGCTTTAAACAACCAAGCGTCTAAAATAAAATAACAAGGCGTCCCTTTCCTAAATAGGAACCTAAGTGGTGCGCCTACAAATCTAGTGCATAAGTCGGTATGACTTGCACGTTATTCCCTTTGTAACATCACGTAGATTACCCGACATAGCAATGACCTTGCCTCGTTAAAAACCTTGACAAGGAACCTCCTTCCTACCAAAATCCCTATCAAGGAAAATAGTACAAGATCATTACCAAAATTATCTAGTGAATGTTACTGGGTTCTTCAATCCTTAAGGATGAGATGTTGAAGATGTCAGATTCAGCCTCCTTCTGATTAATGTTTGCTCCACTGATGAGTGAATGAGCCTCCTTTTCTAACTCCTTAGCTCTTGAACGTGTTATACTCCTAGTTATCTCTAGCTCTTTCTCTCTAGCGATTTCCACGATCACATCATCACCTCAAACAAAACAAACCATGAGACAAGCCGCGGGCCAACATTGCAAACGAGGAACCTCCGACTCAAGCAAGTGGAGTAACCCCCTTTCAACCAGTTGTTGGTTGTGCAATGGTGGCAACACATGGTGAATTTGTGAGGAAAGCGAATCTTGATGAACTCATCAAAACCATCAATGCCCTAAAGGAGTCCGGTAACGCTTTCTATGTGTCCAAAATTACTAAGCCTTTGGTTGTAGATTTTGGAGCAACTCATCATATGATTAGTAATGCTAGGTTTCTTGAGAACTTGAAACCGGCCTTAGGTAGTGTTAGTATTGCGGATGGAAAGGAAGTTCCCATTAAGGATATAGGAGACATCAAGTTATTTGATCAAGAATCTAAAGCTTTATACATGCCAACCTTCAAATCAAGGTTTGCTTTATACATGCCAACCTTCAGCTCAAGGTTTGTTTTTATGTTATAGAACTGTTTGTGACTTGAATTGTAAAGCTATCTTCGATCCTAACAAGGTTTGTTTTTAGGATACTAAGAATGGCCGTATCATTGGAGAAGGTGTTAGTAAGGATGGTCTTTACTTGCTAAAGGAAACCAAGAATAGTCCTAATTTATCGTTTGATTCAAGTTTATGTAGCTCTTCTAATGGTTTTGTTTCTAGCCTTAGTAATGATGTGTTGTGGCATGCTCGTTTAGGACATCCACATTCTCGTGCTTTGAGTTTAATGTTGCCAAGTGTTTTCTTTAAATATGACCATTGTGAAGCCTGTATACTTTGGAAACATTGTAAATCGGTGTTTCCTAAGTTTTTAAATATTTATGAGAATTGCTTTGATCTTATTTATTCGGATGTGTGGACTTCACCTTGCGAATCTAGAGATAGCCATAAATATTTCGTGACCTTTATAGAAGAAAAATCAAAACTTACTTGGTTAACTTTACTTGCTAGCAAAGACCGCGTTCTTGAGGCATTCACTAACTTCCAAAATTATGTTTTGACTCAATATAGTGCCAAGATTAAGATTATAAGGTCCGACAATGGAGGGGAATACTTAAGTCATACTTTCAAACAATTTCTTGCCAAACATGGGATAGTACATCAAACAACTTGTCCATATACACCACAACAAAATGGTGTAGCCAAGAGGAAGAATAGACACCTCGTGGAAGTGGCTAGATTAATGATGTTTCATGCAAATTTCCCCAAAAGATTTTGGAGTGATGCCGTGGTTTCATCATGTTATCTCATCAATGACATCCCCACAAGAGTCCTTAATGACATATCTCCATTTGAGGTACTAAATACAACTAAGCCATCTATTGAACACTTACATGTGTTTCGGTGTGTTTGTTTTGTGTTTACCCTAGGGGGAAAAAGGACCAAACTAGATGCTAAGAGTGTGAAAGACATGTTCATTGGCTACTCCATTATCCAAAAGGGGTACAAATGTTATGTCCCGAAACAAAGACGAGTCGTTGTGTCAAGGAAAGTCAAGTTAATAGAAGACAAAGGGTATTATGAGGAAAGAGATTGGGAGAATCTTCAAGACTTATCCCAAAACACCTCGGATCGTGCCTTGGGTTTACGAAGACTTCTTGAAAAACTTGAAGTTGGCGGCTTCAATGATGACTTACGGTCCAAGCCGTGTAATGACAAAGGCCGTGATGAAATTGAGCGGGTCTCCATCCCACATAATGAGGAGGAACCTCTAGATGACCTATGTCCACAGTCCATCGATACAAGTACTGCCACTACATCCTTAACAGATCACAACCTCAGTGCGGCTCACGACCTTGATTCGGATCGTGGCCAGAGTGCGGATCGCGGCCAGAATATGGAATGCGGCCTTGACTTAGACCACGGCCGCTGTGAGAAGTTGGACATGGGGGTGATTGTTGAGGATGTTGAATCTCAGGATACTACAACTGTGGAAGAAATTGCCCCACCCGTCCTAAGACGGAATCAATGGCCACGACACTCCAATGTCTATTTCAACAGTGTGGCTGAGGCTCATCCAATGAAAATAGTGTGCAACCTGGCTACGGTTCCAGTGGAACAGCAAGTCTTTATTGCCAAACTTGATCAACACTTTGTGCCAAGGACGTACGATGAAGCAAAAGAACACAAAGTGTGGCGCAATGCTATTGGAGATGAACATGGGGCCATGGACCGCAATCACACATAGGATGAAGCTCAATTACCAAGTGGAAAATGAGTCGTTACATCTCAGTGGATCTTTACTATCAAGTATAAGAGTGATGGTCAAATTGAGAGGTACAAGGCTAGGCTTGTGGCACGCGGCTTCACTCAAACATATGGTGAAGACTATCATGATACATTTGCCCCGATAGCCAAACTTCATACGGTATGTGTGGTGTTATCCCTGGCCACTAACCTTGATTGAGATTTGTGGCAAATGGACATGAAGAACGCATTTATCCAATGAGAACTCGAGAATGAGGTCTACATGGTCCCTCCACCGGGATTAAAACATATAGTTAACCCTGGGAATGTACTTCGGCTTAGAAAAGCCATCTATGGTCTTAAACAATCTCCATGTGCATGGTACCACAAGTTAAGTGTCATGTTGAGAGATCGTGGGTTTAAGAAGTCGGAGGAAGATCATACCCTTTTCACACTTCAAAGCCCGGAAGGTATAGTTGTTCTTCTAATCTATGTGGATGATATTGTCATCACCAGGAGTAACAAAGCCGACATTGAAGGTATCAAGACACATCTTAAGTCCGTCTTTGATATTAAGGATTTAGGTGAAACGAAGTACTTTCTTGGGATTGAAGTGTGTTGTTCCAAGGAATGCCTCTTCTTATCTCAACTAAAGTACACCCGTGATCTTTTGAATGAGTGTCATGTAGGTGCTCATGTTGCCAAGACACCACTTGAGGATGCCTACAAAACAACGCGCAAGGGGGAGAATGATGATCAACCATTTCAAGATGTGTTATGGTAAATTGATATATTTTACCATAACACAACTGGATCTGTGTTTTGCAGTGAACCAAATAAGCCAACACATGCAAGCCCCCAAGATGTATCATTGGGAGATGGTGGATCGAATTCTTAGGTACCTAAAAGGAACCCCAGAGCAAGGTATATGGATGGGCCAGAATGAAAGCATAACTCTTGTCGGATATTGTGATGCAGATTGGACCGGAGATAGACAAGACCGTAAGTCGATTACCTGATATTGCGTGTTTCTTGGAGGCAACCTAGTCACTTGGAAAAGTAAGAAGCAAAATGTGGTGTCTTGTTCAAGTGGGAAGCCGAGTATAGAGCAATGAAAAATCTCACTGATGAACTCATATGGTTAAAGGCTTTACTTAAGGACTTGGGGATTGAGTCACAAGAACCAATCACAATGCATTGTGACAATCAAGCGGCTATCCATATTGCATCAAACTCGGTGTTCCATGAGAGAACAAAACACATTGAGGTTGATTGCCACAAAGTTCGAGAGAAGGTAGAGCAAGGAGTAATTCTTCCATGCTACACAAGGAGCTCGGACCAACTAGCGGACATCTTCACCAATGCCGCAAGCTGTATGGTGTGTAGGTTCGTGTATTCAAAGATTGGGTTGATCAAGCTACCTAAGCCGTGACTATGATCCATACTCTTTTTCCCTTAGTGGATTTGACCCAATGAGTTTTCCACTAAGGTTTCTAATGAGGTGGGGAGTTACAACTTTCAAGCTTGTCTTTAATATATCATTGCGGATTCAAGCTTGAGGGGGAGTGTTAAACTTAAGAAGAGAAGAGTGAAGAACAAGGAAGAAGGAGTCTTGAGAATCAAGCCACCAAAGCAAACATAAGTTGTGCGGTTTATTTACGGCCGTTGGATTAATGGTTAAAGATTGAGAAGCCAATCCAATCTAAAGGATAAGAAGAGAAGTCACATGTAAAGGATAAGGAAGAGAGCCGTTAGCTCTTGTCACTCTCATCTCTTAGGAGCCGCCTAAAGTCTCTCCTCAGGATCCAGGACACCTCCATCATTTCTTTCCTCTTAGGGTTTGCAAATAAAGTCAATATACAAAGTTGTATATTGACTTTATTTGCAAACCCTAAATAGTGTAGAGAGTATATATATTATGTAGTTGTAACCATGTGTTAATTAAGAAATGAAAAGCATCTCTTCTTCCATTCTCTCTCAGTTCTAACCTCTCCCTCTTTACAATCTCAAACGCTCATTCTTCTCTCTCTCTCTCTCTCAAATCTCTTCTCCAATCTCTCATAATCTCATCAAACCTATAGAACACACACTTAAGGAGTGGAATTGGATCAAAGACGGAAAGAAAAGGGAAGAAAAATGGATTGGAGGCCGCAGCAGTCGAACCCAAGGTCGACCCGGGAAGCCCGACCGCGACCACCCACGGGCACAAAAACATGGCCCGCGGACATACATCCATCGCCTATGGCGTATCGCCGCGGCGATATTTTCTCGCCCACAGACAGCCGATTCTTGAACCACAGATATACAATTTCTCGCCCGAGCATAGCGCCACGGACACTCGGCGTGTCGCTGCAGGCACATTTTCTCTCGATCGCGGCAACTTCTTTCTCGACCCACGGGCAATGTTACTATCACCCACAGACATGGATTCTTCGCCGGGGCCATTTTTTCTCGATCCGACCAGGCCGTCAACCTCAAAGTCGACCATATCAACACGATGCCGCAGCCAACACATTGAAGAATCTAGAAATCACTCAAGGTCGACCTTGTGGTCGACCCTAGGAGCCCGACGCCGCGGCCACCCCTTCAAAATGTTGGGTTTGACCCAATTTGTCTTGGGTTAACCCAGATCCGTTTTTATTCATTTAAAACCCTAATTTTTAAAGGATTGAATAGGATATCTCATTTTTAACTTGCTTTTTACCTAACAGCCACTTGAGAGAGCTTTTGAGAGGGAGAATAGTTGGATACCCTTTGGGGATGATGATCTTAGGATTATCATCTTCCATCAATTGAAGATTTGTTTATCCTTTCTCACTTATATTTCATTATGTTTATGCTTATTTCCTTGCAGTATTTTGTTTCTTTGATGTTTGAGTAGTGAATCAATGGATTAAAGGTTTGGTAGATCTTAGGATTTGGTAATAAAATCCTGATGCTTAGGTTGTTAGATCCTTAGATTCCTTCACTTAGGATGTTCTTAATGCTATTTTCATTTTGGTCATTTGAAATCTAGATGCTAGGAGTTTTTCTGCCCGGAAGGTGTTTGATGAAATCCCCGAATGACGTTTTGTGAGCTTTTCTTCCTTAGCCATTGAAATATGAAGTTAGGGTGATTAGTGGTCTTAGTGAATCTGTTTGATAATGTTTGTTGATCATTTGGTTGGCAAATGGAAGTTTAGCTTGATTGACAAATGGTTCAATGCCATGGAAGTGGGTTGTGCTAGCTTATGTTGTTCATGCCCTAGGATGGTTGTTATTGTGTTCTTGAGCTTCTTAGTTTGATTGTCTTTTCTTAGGATCAGTTGCCTTGCCTAAAATCCATTGTTTCTATTTTGTTTCTGTTTTAGTTAGTCTTTGTTTGTCTTGCTCTGTTTTTAGTTTGTTGTTCTGTTTTGTTTTTGTTCTTGATTTGCTTTGCTTTCATTTCTTGTGTTTAGTTTAGGTTAATAGTGTTTGATTGAATAAACCCATTGCTCTAGCTTAAGTTAGAATCGAATATAGCTAATGCGTTAGATCTAAGTTCCTTGTGGATTCGATACCTCAAATGCTACATCGACAAGATATGCAT
>WJSH01004553.1:806-13669 GCA_009757365.2 Lepidium campestre
GATGTGATTCTGGATGATAGAATCAAGAGCCCTGGAACTTCTTCAAGCGGATTGTGTTAGAGAACTCAAGATGGTGCGAAAACGAAAGTGCTTAGAATCGCCTGAAAATGGATGACGCGACTCTTGGGAGGATAATCGTCGACTTGGTAAAGTTTCAATATATTTGCAGCGGATTTGATTGAAGAACTAAGAATTATGGATTGAATCGAACTACCAAGAGTTATGGAAAGTCTCTTGATCTTCAAGCTTGAAGTCTCTCAGGATATGACACACGAGAGAGATATTCAAGTTGAATGGATATTACACACCACACAGATCAAACGAAAAGAGGCAAGGTTTTAGATAAAAGATGTTTGATAGTTTTCATTCAAGGGATAAGAGAGTTTAAATAGGAACCACAAGAGGGAAACTAGGATTGCTGGAAAAGGCCAAAACAAATAGGTCCATAAATAAAGTTCTAAAATAAAAAGGTCCAAACTCTAATGAATTGAATTCAGCCCACTTCTCCCTTGAATCATTCAGAATTGTCGCCTAAAGGGTTGTAGAGAAAAGAGTGTATGCAACTTACCTCATTAAAAACCTTGTCTAGAAAACCCAAGTTGGGACAAAACTAGACCAAGGAAAAAAGAGTATAAGAGCACACACCTCCCTTAGGCAATCCTTAGCTAGCTTGAATCATAACCAATGTAGTTGGATTAGCTAAAGAGCTAAGGTTGCTTTCAGCCTGATTGAGCATTGTGCCAACGGCTTCTTGTAGTTTCTTGGCTTTGTCTCTTGTAATGGATCCGCTTGGTATCTCTATGGCTTGCTCTAGCTCCTCTGGTCTGAGTTCTTCAAGCTCTCCTTGCTCCGATTCAAGCTGCTCAGCCATTATCACATCATCCCCTCCTTCTTGAAAAAGATTTGACCTCAAATCTGCTTCATCTGCAACAAAAGGAACGAGATCAGCAACATTAAAGCTATTACTCACATTGTACTTACCTTGTAGATCTAGTTAATATGCATTGTTATTGATCTTCTTGGTGATTTTGAATGGACCGTCGATTCTTGGCATCGGTTTGGATTTCCTCTCATTGGGAAACCTCTCATTTCTGAGGTAAATCCACACCAAGTCTCCTTCTGCAAAGACTACTTCCTTTCGACCCTTATTAGCTTGAGTGGTATACTTCTTTGTTTTCTCTTCAATGTTCTGTCTTGCTTGTTCATGAATATGTTTCACCAATTCTGCCTTCTTTTCCCATCCAAACAAATTCGTTCACTCAAAGGTAAAGGCATTAGATCCAAAGGAGAGATAGGATTGAAACCATAAACAATTTGGAATGGTGAGAACTTAGAACCAGAATGCACAACATGATTATATGCGAATTCAACATGAGGCAAACATTCTTCCCAAGTTTTAAGGTTCTTCTTAATCAAAGCTCTCAAAAGTGTAGACAAGGTTCTATTAACTACTTCAGTTTGCCCATCAGTCTGTAGGTGACAAGTAATATAAAACAAAAGCTTGGTGCCTAACTTAGACCATAGTGATTTCCAGAAATAACTAAGAAACTTCGTATCTCTATCAGAGACAATCGACCTAGGCATGCTATGCAGTCTTACAATTTCTCTAATGAATAGCTTAAAAACATTCACATCATCATCAATTTTATGACATGGAATAAAATGTGTCATCTTCGAAAATCTATCAACAACCACAAATATTGAATCCTTACTTGTTTTGGTCCTAGGCAAACCAACTACAAAGTCCATAGAAATGTCATGCCATGGATGCAAAGGTATAGGTAAAGGATTAGACAGACCGTGGGGTTGAGATTTGGTTTTGGCCATGGTACATGTCGTGCACCTTTCACAACATTTTTCAACGTCTCTCTTCATGTTTGGCCAGTAAAAATGATCCTGCGTTACCTTCAACGTTTTGGCTACTCCAAAATGACCCATAAGGCCACTGCCATGTGCTTCCTTAACAAAGAAATCTCTCAAAGAAGAATTAGGAACACAGTCTATTTTCATAAAACAAGAACCCCTCATGTCTATAGTATTTTCCTGCAGCAAACTTCTCACAAGAAGAGAAAACCTCACCAAAGTCTGGGTCATTAGCATAAAGATCTTTGATCTGATCAAATCCAAGTAGTTTAACCTCAAGAGAAGTGAGAAGAGGATACCTTCTGGATAATGCATCAGCTACAACATTATCTTTACTTTTCTTGTATTTGATTACATATGGGAATGTCTCAATGAATTCGATCCACTTGGCATGTCTCTTATTGAGTTTCTGCTGACTTTTTATGTGCTTCAAAGACTCATGGTCTGTATGAATAACAAACTCTTTTGGCCATAAGTAGTGTTGCCAAGTGTGTAGAGCTCTAACCAAAGCATATAACTCTTTGTCATAAGTTGGATCATTTAATGTGGCCCCTCCCAGCTTCTCACTAAAGTATGCTATTGGCTTCTTATCTTGCATAAATACAGCTCCAATTCCTACACCAGAGGCATCACATTCTATCTCAAAAGTTTTAGTAAAATCAGGAAGAGATAAGATAGGAGCATTAGTGAGCTTCTCTTTTAGAGACTGAAATGCATTCTCTTGTGCTTGCTCCCATTTAAAGCCTACATCCTTCTTGATAGTCTTAGTAAGTGGCACATGCAAAGTGCTAAAATCCTTGACAAATCTTCTGTAGAAACCGGCCAGACCATGAAAGCTCTGGACTTCACTTACATTTGTTGGGCTTGGCCAATCTCTGATGGTTTTTACCTTCTTTTCATCAACCTTAACTCCACCTGCACTTACAACAAAGCCTAAAAAGACAAGGTTATCTGTTCCAAAAGTGCATTTCTTAAGGTTAGCGTACAATTTCTCTTTTCCAAGCACGTTTAATACCATTTTAAGATGCTCTACATGCTCAGCCAAACTCTTACTAAAGATCAGAATGTTATCAAAGTAGACTACTACAAAAACACCTATATATTCTCTCAGAACATGATTCATTAACCTCATATATGTGCTAGGTGCATTAGTTAGTCCAAATGGCATTATTAACCACTCATATAGCCCTTGTTTTGTTTTAAAAGCAGTTTTCCACTAATCTCCTTCTTTCATTCTAATCTAGTGGTAACCACTTTTCAAATCTACCTTAGAAAATATACTAGATCCATGCAATTCATCAAGCATATCATCTAGCCTAGGTATGGGGTGTCGATAGTTTTACCGTGATATTGTTAATAACTCTGAAATTGACACACATTCTCCAGCTGCCATCCTTCTTTGGTACCAACAAAACGGGTACTACACATTGACTCATGCTCTCTCTGATGTGTCCTTTTTCCAAGAGCTCATTTACTTGTGTCTCAAGCTCTTTGGTTTCCGTTGGATTTGTACGGTAAGCTGATTTGTTTGGTAAGACTGATCCGGGGACAAAATCTATTTGATGTTCAATGCCTCTTATAGGTGGCAGTCCCGGTGGATTCTTCTCAGGAAATACGTCTTGATAAGCCTGCAAAAGAGTAAGAATGCTACTCGGCACAATCGGTTCTAAATCAGTTAGATTAAGCAGATTTTCTTTTGAAACCATCAAGATATTAGAAGAATCACTGCCTTCTTATTTTTGCTTAGAGTTCTTTTATGGCTTAGTTTGTTCTTGCTTATTTTTCATGCTAAGTTGGTCTAGATATACCTCATGAGGTGCGATAGGAACCAGAATGGTTTTTCTGCCTTTGTATTTAAAACCATGGCGGTTAGTTAACCATCATGAGTGACTCGGCGATATGATTGCCATGGTCTTCCCAACAAGATGTGACTTGCTTCTAAAGGTAGAATGTCACACTGAATCTCATCTTCATATTTGCCAATGGCTAGAGGTACATTAACTTGTTTACTCACCGCAAGTTCACCACTTTCATTCAGCCATTGTAACTTGTACGGTCGTGGATGCGGCAATTCTTTCAACCCAAGCTTGTGAACCATGGCTTGGCTAGCAACATTAGTACAACTTCCTCCATCTATGATGAGACTGTATATTTTATCTTTAACCACACAGCGAGTATGGAACAAATTTTCCCTCTGTTCTTGTTCAGTTGTCTTGGTGATTACACTTAAGGCTCTCATTGTCACTAGAAGAGGATCGTTTGGAGGTTCAACATACTCAGCATCGGATAGTGCATCGAGTTTTTCATCCTCATATTCAAATATCCCATAAGCTTTAAGCACCATTACTCTGTTGTTGGGGCAGTCACTTTCATAATGTCCTAATCCATGACACTTAAAACACTTGAGATCCCTTGCTCTGACATTAAGCTTCACGGGCTCCTTAAACTCTTTGGAAGATCTTGATTTGAACTGATTCTGCACAGTTGATTTATCCTCGGCCTTGTAGCTTGGTTTAATCTCTTTCTGAAAGCAAGCCTTTGCTTCTTTTGCATAACTCGGCCTGCTAGCTCCATAACCAGAACGAGTCCCTTTCCTTTTGAGTTGCTTTTCAAACATCATTGCCTTATGGAACAACTCCTCTAGCTCCACATAATGATGTACCTTCAGAAGGTCTATAATATCCCGGTTAAGACCTCCCATGAATCTGGACATTGTGGCTTCATTATCTTCTTGAATATCAGCTCTAACCATTAGAGTTTCCATTTCCTTGTAATACTCCTCCACAGATTTTGAACCTTGTACCAAATTCCTTAGCTTGAAATGTAGTTCTCTATGGTAATGACTTGGCACAAACCTTTTCCTCATGAGTACCTTCAGCTGAGACCATGTATCAATGGAAAAATCCCCCACACGCCTTCTAGTAGTGACTAATTGATCCCACCAGCTGAGGGCATAGTCATGAAACTCTGTGGCTGCAATTTTAACCCAATTCTCCTCAGAATACTCTTGGCAGTTAAAGACGAGTTCTATCTTCTTCTCCCAATCTAGATATGCATCTGGATCGTTTGTACCATGGAAAGGAGGGATTCTGATTTTAAGACCAGATAGATTATCCCGTGGCGGGTTTCTTTATTCACGTGCACATCTCTGTCTTCTACGGCTAGAATGTGAAGATGAATAATATCTTGCTGAAGCTTCTCGATCAGATGGCTCTCGAGACTGATTCCTTGGGTTCTCCGGAGTTTTAACATTGGCAGCATTCTCTTGACGGAAAAGCTCAAGTTTCTAATCCATCATCCTATCCATTTGTGTTGTGAGAGCTTCTATAAGCAACTTGTTGTTTCGTGTGTTGCTAATCTCCTCCTCTTCAGTTTCAACCATGATTCCTGAAACAAATCAGAAAATATAACAAGTAATCTGGTCCTTTTGCCCACAAAAACACTTCAGCATTATTAGACAATGACTTCTATGTAAGGAAGTTCAAAAGACACTTTCAGTTTCCTTCAAGCAACAAGAAGAGTACAAACAGATTTGTGTGGAAGATGAAAGGTCAAGTGCTCAGATTGATTTAAAATTCTAGATCTAAGACGTTTTTGATCCGATCTATCACTTTTAACATGTTTTGAACACATTTTATCAATTGTTCTAGTGATTTCGTGACTTGTAAACAAACAACAAATCAAACGAAGTTGAAAAGTTGGTTTTCGAAACAACCTGACTTGAAGATGGCTCTGATACCACTTGATATGATTCTGGATGATAGAATCAAGAGCCCTGGAACTTCTTCAAGCGGATTGTGTTAGAGAACTCAAGATGGTACGAAAACGAAAGTGCTTAGAATCGCCTGAAAATGGATGACGCGACTCTTGGAAGGATAATCGTCGACTTGGTAAAGTTTCAATGTATTTGCAGCGGATTTGATTGACGAACTAAGAATTATGGATTGAATCGAACTACCAAGAGTTATGGAAAGTCTCTTGATCATCAAGCTTAAAGTCTCTCAGGATATGTATGACACACGAGAGAGATATCCAAGTTGAATGGATATTACACACCACACAGATCAAACAGAAAGAGGCAAGGTTTTAGATAAAAGATGTTTGATAGTTTTCATTCAAGGGATAAGAGAGTGTAAATAGGAACCACAACAGGGAAACTAAGATTGCTGGAAAAGGCCAAAACTAATAGGCCCATAAACAAAGTTCTAAAATAAAAAGGTCCAAACTCTAATGAATTGAATTCAGCCCACTTCTCCCTTGAATCATTCAGCATTGTCGCCTAAGGAGTTGTAGAGAAAAGAGTGTATGCAACTTACCTCATTAAAAACCTTGTCTAGAAACCCAAGTTAGGACAAAACTAGACCAAGGGAAAAAGAGTATAAGAGCACACACCTCCCTTAGGCAACCCTTAGCTAGCTTGAATCACAACCAATGTAGTTGGATCAACTAAAGAGCTAAGGTTGCTTTCAGCCTGATTGAGCATTATGCCAACGGCTTCTTGTAGTTTCTTGGCTTTGGCTCTTGTAATGGGTCCGCTTGGTATCTCCATGGCTTGCTCTAGCTCCTATGGTCCAAGTTCTTCAAGCTCTCCTTGCTCCGGTTCAAGCTGCTCAACCATGATCACATCACAATAACTTTAGCTAAGGTCACACTTGCATTCTATTCTTTGCCAGCTAATAACTTACCATTTCGAGCCTTCCATATGTGCCATAGAACCCACATGATTGAGAGAGTAGCATGATTATCATTCGCCGCTGAGCTAAGAAGTTGCAAAATGTACTCGAGGTATCTCGTAAGAGACTCTTCACCTGGTCGTGGAAAAGAAACCACGCGGAGTAATGACCAGACTTGTCTCGCATACGAGCATTCAAATAAAACATGACTAATATCTTCAACCCCTTGATCACAAAGCCTACAGGATTGTGGGATATTCAAGTCATGGGACTGTACACACTTGGCTACAGCAAGTGCACTTGATGCCGCTCTGCAAAGAAAGTATTTTATCTTCAGTAAAGTGTTGAGTTTCTATATGCAACTCTTAATAGCATTCATCCTTATCTGATCACTAGACAAGATTTCCGGTGAGCTGAGCTGAGTAGATGCAAACCAACTTCTACTATGGACAGTATACTTCCCATTCTTAGTAAAAGGCCAAAGCCATTCATCTTGTAAAGTGACACATGGAGAAATATTTATGATATGATGGGGTTCTGAAGTTACAAACAGAGTTTGTAAGAGCTCAATATTCCACTCTCCTTGTTCCGTTAGAAGATCTGTAACCCTAAGAGTTTCATCGACCTGTTGCACCAACGGTACAGGTCTCCGAGGTAGCGGATCTAGTATCCAATTGTCCGTTCATACAAGTGTATCTTTACCAGCACCCACCGCTTTCAGAAGCCCTTTTTGCATTAACTCGCGGCCAAAACATATACTTGACCAAGCATACGACCAAAAACCTTTCTTAGCTGCAAGATAACCGAATATGTCACTGTAGTAATGCACTCCATAATCCAACTACACCACGTCTCATTAAACCCCATTCTCTTGAAGAGCTCAACTAAAAACTTTCACTCCACTTTATCGTATGTTTTAGACATGTCTGTCTTTATCACCATATAACCATCATTGTACTTCGGGTTAGTCTTTAAAGCATGTATCATCTCGTGTGCAATAAGTATATTATCATAAATGAGTTTCCCAGCAACAAATGCCCCTTGTGTCTCCGAAACAAGCTGAGGAAGAAACCACTTTAAACGGGAGCTCAAGATTCTCGACACAATCTTATATAAAATAGAGCAAAGACTTATAGGTCGTAAATCTGTCATTTTCTTCGGGTTAGGGACCTTGGGAATTAAACAAATTTGTGTAAAATTCCAGTCACTTTGCAATGTTCTCGTCTTGAAAAACTGTCATACCTCACGTGTGACATGATCTCCTACAATATCCCAAGTAGATTGAAAAAATAGCCCGGTCATACCGTCGGCTCTAAGGGCTTTTGTACTCTCAATACCAAACGCTGCTGCCATGATCTCCTCATCACTCACTTCTTGTGTTAACTCTGCATTCATATCATCAGTCACGCGCTTGTTCATTCCCCGCAACAGATCAGAGGAGAAAACCGGATTCGACGAGGTAAATAGCTTGCGGAAATAGCTAACAACAACTTCTTCTTTCGACCCTTCAGTTAATTGATTAACTCCATCCTCATTAGCTAAAACCGGGATAGAGTTCTGTAGCCATCTTCTCTTCACACAACCGTGGAAGAAATTTGTGTTCCTATCACCCTCTTTTAGCCAACATACTCTGCTCTTTTGCTTCCAATATATTTCCTCATCCATATAGGCTTTAGAGAGTTGATGTCTAAAACCCTGAAGTGTTACAAAGTCAGGATTGACATTTTTCCCTTCTTTCTCTATTTGACCTTTCAGTCTTGTTATCCTTGCTTTAGAGTTGCAGTCTGTATGCCTTTTCCAATGTGACAATGCTTTCCTACAGCTTGCAAGTCGGTCTGATAGCCTTCTATTTGACAGATTGTCATCGGACCAAGCATTAAAAATAACATCTTTAACTCCCAGTTTTTGTAACCACCTTTTATCAAACAAAAACCGACCATCTTTACATGTATCATCAGGGGTAAACCGTAGGTAAATGGGTCTCTGATCAGACCCTACCCAGTCAAGAAACTCCCCCTTAGAAGCGAGTAGTACCCTAAACCATTCCGAGTTAGCGAGGGCTCTATATAGCCGACATTGAATGTAATGACTTTTACGCATCTCAGCCCATGAGAACTGCTCACCACCACACGGGACTTCTCGCAACCCATAGTCTTGAATCATCGAACGAAATGGCTCAAATGAAGATTCACTCCGGATTGGCCCTCCAATCTTTTCCAAGTTATCCATAATCTCATTAAGATCTCTGATCACAAGCCATGCTTCTTCTTCTTTATCTCTGCCAATATCACAAAGGGTATCCCACACTTCTTGTCTCAATATTCTTGATGGTTCGTCATACACAAATGAAATAAAGAAGGATAGATTTCCCAACCACACTTGAACATCAATAATATTTTTATTCGAAATAAGAACTGAAATATTATATGATGCTTTCCACAAAAGAGCTAGACCCCCACTTAAGCCCACGGGGTCAACAATATAGCAATTATCATATCCTAATGACTGCTTGAAACTTTCTACAAAACTCCTCAAATTTTTCGTCTCCATGAGAAACATTATATCGGGAAATCGTTCACGACGCATCTCCCGAAGAATTTGAATTGTCAGGGGGCTCTCCAAACCCTGAAAATTCCAGCTTGCTAGGCTCATTACTGCGGCAGCGGCTCCTCATTCGGAGCCACCACAACATTACTTCTTTTGGCTGAAGTTAAGCCCTCTGTTTCCCCTGTTTCCACACAACATTTTCGCTTCAGAGTAACTTCTTTATCCGTCTCAGAGGTTTGCTTCTCTACATATACCATATTTGTGTTCCTCTTGTATTGTTTCCTTACCCATTTACTTGGTCTATTTCAATGTCTAGGCTTCTGTGACCTTACTCCGGAAGAGCCAACCTCAAGGGCAGACGCAGTAAAAACCGTAGAGTCAGGTACAACTAGACGTTGAAAGATAGAGCTCTCTCCCTTTGGAGATATTGAAGATGGCTTCTCTATTGCGCCTCGCGCAGCCTTAAAGGAGGCAGCCATAACTTTGGCCTTAGACGAACCTGTACTGTCTTTTCCAGAAAAATCAAAAACCAGTCATTTGCCTTTCTCAAGATCTTTTGTAATAGCTGCAAGAGCTTCAAGGCGCAGGAATCTATTACGAGCCACCAGGTCTTCTTCCAGTTTCCACACATACCTACGGACTCTTAGAACCCGAGCTTGTTTTTCTGTAGGGTCCTCTACAGATACATAATTTCTCAACACATCTAAGACTTATTTGGAAATCCTGGGTTTACCCGTTTCATGGTCCAAACCCAAATCATCCTTTGTCAAAACTCCGCAAAGCGGATCATTTGAACGAACTGGATCAACAGACGAGATTGCCACAATCTTATTTCCTACCGTAGCAGAATTTTGCCGGACTGGAAGAGCAGAGGGACATCTGGATTTATCGTGGGTAAGTTTTTGACAAACATAGCATCTCTTACGAAGTCTTTCGTATTCAAAACTCACTACCACAATTTCCCCCGTTGGCAGCTCGAACTCACGTCTGTTCTTCAAAGGTCTTAAGACGTCCACCATAATACGGGCACAGATGTAGCCTATACTCTGTGGCCTCTTAGGATCAAAGGCTAACTCGACTACTTGTCCCAAACAACTCGCTATCTCTGCGATAGAATCAAAGTCATAATAAACCACTGGAATGTTGTATAGGCGAACCCATACAGAAAGGAATTACAGGGAATCTTCAGGCGGTTTCTCAGTCCAACGCTCAACTACAATACTCCAATCCTCATATGTCCAAGCCCCGACTTCCAGCACTGAGTCCAGATCCGCTTCAGAGTCAAAAACGAATTGGAACCTCTCATCGGACAAAGCATATCCACGGCAACGGTCATATGTTCTCCACAACCTTTGCATATAATGTATAAAACTTGACATCTTTTGGTTATATGGGTTTAACAGCCTTCCAATAAGGCTACACTTGTTTCGTTCCAACACATAAGCTTTTGGAACACACTTTAACTTGATCGGCTTGTCCTCATCAATGGTCATCTTGTTCAAAGCAGAATCAATTGCACTTAGCATCTTTCAACACTCAGAAACTCTTTGGCGGAAGAACAAAACTTTGGAGAAACCTACAGACGGCTAGATCAAAAACCAAAACTAAGAAGCGTTATAATCAAGAAAAGAAAATAAACACTCAAAACCTGGCAGAAAAGGAAACTTCCCGGTAAACAGAGCTCTAATATTTAGAGACCAAAGCCTCTAATAGAATTAGAGAGGACTAAGCCCCAACCTAGGGGAAAACTAGAACTTTGATTCGATTAGAGCTAGTTTATGTCTATATTTTTAGTATTGGAAGCAGTCCTAGCCTCATGGGCATTCGGGTACTCATTCGGGTTCAGATGAAGTTTTTCGAGTTTTGAATTTTTCGGGTTTAACTATATAAAATTCGTTTGGGTATTTTATTATTTTAGTTTGGTTTTGGTTTAGGATCGGATCTTAAAAATTATTCTTTTTGGGGCGGGTTCGGATATCCTAATTTTTCAATTAATTTTTTTTATCAAAATTCTTATAAAAAATAAAACAAAATCTTGCAAACTCATTTTAAACTAAAATATTTAATATTTTAATTGTTTTTCTTATTTTGATTCAAATTGATTAATATATTTAGATTTATAATTATTGTTTTGAATATTTAGGTAAATAAATATATATATATATATATATATATAATTAGTTTAAAGTATATAACAATATTTCAGATAATTCGGATATCTATTCGGGTTTTGGGTTTTATCCGATCGGGTTTGGGTATTCAAATTCTCATAATCTAAAACCTGTTCGGATATTTTTCGGATCGGTTATGTTCAGTTTCTCTTAGTTCGCGTCAAGTTCGTGTAGGGTTTCGGGCAAAATTCCCAGGCGTGAGCCTGGATTTATATTATGTTGCTTATAATTTAATGTGTATTTGTGTCTTTCCTTTTGGAGAGACTATGTACATTGCCAGTTTTGGAGAGAAACGATACTTTAAACCTTATCCATTAAGGAGTATGATTCGCAAAGCTCGAGCTTGAAGGCTCCTAAAACTAATCTTTTAGTTCTCCAACCTCTTATAACATTTGAATTAAGGTGGTTTCTGAATTTTCTATATATTTGAGAACATATACCCATTATCGATCTCTTAGTTTCAACGCGTGAGATTAATCCGTTTGATTTCCGTCTTATGTTATTTTTAGGATGTATTTGGATTATGCTAAGTAATGTTTTGTGGCAATGAGATTTCGAACTATTCTTCTGGCCTTCGTATTAATTTTTTTTTGCCATCTAAACATTTTATTCATTAAACTTTAACAAGTATCACAAAACAGGACAATTACAACAAAATATTACACATAATCTTAAGCATAGTGTCAAAATGAAAGATAAGCTTCGGGGACGTGTCTGACAATTAGGATGAGTAATGGACACATGTATTCCTCCAACTTCTGCCGCACAAGAGCTTGATTCCGATGAATTGAACATTGCCTTCTAATAACAAAATTTTTTGCTCATTGGTGATAACTAAAACGGGTAACATGAACATTTATCGCTCAACCCATCTCAACCGATTGCTACAAATTCGGCAAATTCGGGTAAAGAAAGATCGATTGAATTGAAAAGTCTACAACCGAATGTCTAAACTTATAAAGCTTTAAAAACTAAGAAACCGCGACAAAAAGTCTATGAAAATGAGCCTAAGGGAAGAAGCTATAATCCATAAGCATAGGTACAGTAAAAACTATGATACGTTTTAATAGGATCCTCGACCATATAACATTGACAACTAAGCCTCGTCTAGATTTCGGTTGTTGAGTTTTTGGCTAAATACACCAAGGATAAATGGGAGACGAATTTCCTTGGAAAACATGTCAAAGATAAAGGGGAGACGATATTATTTGATAAGTTTCAGCTGCCTAAACGCAATGACATATCAACCAACCAAGCTACTGAGCCGGACTCAAGAGGTTCAATTCAACAACCTTCCCCGGAGAATCATGAGGATATATGAGCACTCATCAAGACATTTCAGACGATCCAGAAAGAAATAAGTCACAAATCAATATTCTATGGATTCAAGACTCAACAAGCTAACTCCTCGAAGTGGAATCAGTGCATTCAGAGTTCAGACGAAGAAGATATTCAAGTTCCAGTTCAAGCAATTTCCAATTTGCTCGGTTTGGATATACGTGCCTTAACTGGAGGATACCGACCAAACCAGGAGGAATTAAGCTATGAACCGACTTGTTATAGAATCATGGTTCATCATAGAATCAGGGAAAGCTGTAATCATACCAAG
>WJSH01004567.1:4853-15570 GCA_009757365.2 Lepidium campestre
ATTTGTGATGTGAATGCACTATATGACGTTATATAATTGTTACTTGTTACCCGTTATGTGTGTGCTGGCCTAAGTGAGAGTCAGGATGACCGAACTCACAGGCAACTTTGTGTTGCTGACCTGCGTCCTTTTGTGGATGCAGAATCAGGTTTGAATGACGAATGAATGATGCTTGCTTGTAGCGGCCGCGAGTAGTCAATGGAGGATCGGCGGATGGGATGGATTGTTCTGTTTGATTCGGTTAAATTGTGATAGGTTGCTAGTGATTTGTTACTTGTGCTGAACCTCAACTTGTTATTTGATGTTAAAACCGGATCAAATCAATGAATGAAATTTCTTGGATTATTTTGTCTAAAAATCGCCTAAGTGTTGAAGTGAAAATTGAACTAAAATTTTGACTAAGTGTTTTCGTTAAAACTATGACTGAAAAATGACTAAGTATAAAATGAACTTAGAAAAATCCGGGCTAGGGTGTTTCACAAACCCTCCACTCCATTACGTGGTTTCTCAATGAGGAAAATGAATGCCACACAAGGCGAAGGAGAATGTCAACATGAAGACACCCTCGGAGAAGAAATCTCCAAATGCTTGAATTATTTTTTAATGTTAAAAATTCTTTGTTGGAATTACCAAGGTATTGGTAAAAGGGTATTTCTTAGAGAAAATTGGAATAAATTTCGCCCAGATTTTTTATTTCTTTCTGAACTGAGAATAATAATATTTTTATGGAAAAATTACAAGGCCATTTTGGTTATGATAATTTCATTTCTGTTGAACCACAAGGATTAAGTGGTGGGTTGGCATTATTCTTTTCTAATCATTTAAATGTCTCTCTAAATTACAAAGATACAAGAATGATTGATATCATTAAATTATCACAACCAAAATATTTTTATTACCTGTATATACAGAAAACCAAACCAGAATTTAAGGAGTCATGTATGGGAGAGATTAACCTGATTTGGGATATCTCGAAATTCTCCGTGGTTACTTTTGCGCGACTTTAATGAGCTCTCGGGAAACCATGAGAAACAGGGAGGAAATTTGAGAAACCCGAATTCTTTTATTGAGTTTAATCTCATGTTACATAATTGTGGCCTTATCGAATTTCCAACCATAGGGAACACATGGTCTTGGAGAGGAGTGAGGAACAATGGGACAATTAGGTGTAAATTAGACAAAGCCTATGGTAATGAAGAATGGCACAACAATTTTCTTATGTCAGAGGTAGAATACCTAGACATGATAGGATCTGATCATCGACCGATAGTAGGTTCATTTAAGGAAAATAATAATATTCACAGGAAATCATTGTTTATTTTTGATAAAAAAAATGTCTAAATAAACTTGGATTAAAAGAATCGATCGTGAGAGGTTGGAGAGGGTTTCACCTTCGTAGGCGATTGTCCATTGCTGGCAGAATTAGGAACTGTCGACATCATATATCTCAATGGCGAAAGGAAAATGTTCCCCCATGGAAAGTTTTAATCAAGCGGTTACAAAAAAAAATTGAAGATCTACAAAATGATAATTCAGCAAGCACTCATGATATTATTAGGGCCAAACAGGAACTAAACAAGACCTATGATAAAGAGGAAATGTATTGGAAACAGAAGAGTCGGAATAAATGGCTTATGGAAGGAGATGGAAACACAAAAACTTTTCATGCTCAAACTAAGCAGAGAAGGGCAAAGAATAGGATTGTTGGCCTTGTTAATAAAGCTGGAAAATGGATAACAAGAGACGAGGAGGTGGTTCGAGAGGCAATACAATATTTCTCTAATTTGTTTATTGTGTCTGGATCACCGATAAACTCCAATTCTTTCATAGGGATCGAGTCGAAAGTTTTCGATCGTGAGAATAACTACCTCATTAGGAAAGCTACTATGGATGAGGTTAAGAAGGCATTATTTATGATGGACCCCAGGAAGACACCAGGTCCGAAAAGAATGACAGCTCTTTTCTTCCAGAATTCTTGGGAGGTAGTCAAAGACGATATAGTTAAGTTAATTAACGATTTCATTGAGAATGATTATTTTGAACTTGCCTTAAATGCTACTAATATTTGTTTGATTCTGAAAACTTCACGATCAACAAAACTGTCTGAATTTGGGCCTATTAGTCTATGCAATGTGGGCTACGAAATTATTTCAAAAATCTTTACCCTATGATTAAAAAAATACTTCCTAAATTAGTCTCAGAAACCCAATATGCTTTTGTCTCAGGAAGATCAATTTCTTAACATTCTGAGCGCAGAAGATGTTCCATGCTCTGCACACAAACAAAGCTGTAAAGGGTAAATTCATGGCAATTAAAACCGACATGAGTAAGGCCTATGATAGGGTTGAATGAAATTTTGTGCAATGTCTTCTCCAGAAGATGAGTTTTCATGAAAAATGTACACATGTGTTATGTTTTGTATAAGATTTGTAGAATATTCAGTACTAATTAACAGTGTCCCCAGTGGAAAAATTATTCCACGCCGTGGAATCTGCCAGGGGGACCCGTTATCGCCCAACATTTTTATTCTCTGTACAGAGGTTTTGATCTCGAAATTACGAATTGCAGAACAAGAAAGTGAGATTACTGGCATTACTATTGCCAGAGATAGCCCGCCTATTACTCATATGTTATTTGCAGATGATAGTCTTTTCTTCTGTAAAACTAATTTGTCGGAAGCTAATCATATTGTTTGAATTCAAGGAATACGAATCTGTATCAAGTCAACAAATTAGTTTTGAAAAATCGTCCATACAGTTTGGGCCTTCTTTCCCATTAGTTGACAGGGGAGATATTCACCAAGCGACCGGTATTCATAAGATTGGAGGTATGTATTCTTATCTCGGCATACCCAAAAGTATTGGTGGAGCCAAACAAAGGTTTTTGCTTTTGTAAGAGAGAAACTACAGGAAATGATAAATTGTTGGTCTTCTAAGTTTTTAACAAAAGGCGGTAAAGAAGTCCTTACTAAGTCATTTTTAACCGCTCTACCGACATATGTAATGTCTTGTTTAGGCTAACTAAGACGAGTATTACAAAATTAATTTCAGCTATAGCCGATTTCTGGTGGTCGAATTCAAAAACCTCCAAGGAAGTTCATTGGAAAAATGGAAGGAACTATGTAAGCCAAGATCAGAGGGTGGACTAGGCTTTCAAACTTTAGAGAAGTTTAATTCAGCCCTCTTGGGTGAACAATTATGAAGCCTATTAGACTATCCAGATTCCTTATTCTCCAAGGTAATGAAAGGACATTATTTCAAAAATTCGTCTCTGATGGAACCAATTCAAATCTCCTCACCATCATATGGCTGGAGAAGTATTTCATCAGCAATAGGTCTTGTTAATAAAGGTATTATAAGAAAAAATGGTCATGGGCGCTCAATATTGGTTTGGAGGGACCCTTGGGTACCAGACGTGCAACCAAGACCTGCACGAGGATTAAGTCCAAATATTTATCTGGAACTGACAGTTGACCAGTTTATAGATCCAGTATCCAGGTCTTGGAGGGAAGTACTGTTACGTCAATTCCCTGAACCAGGAGATGTACAGATTATTCTAGGTATCACGATTCCACGTCGAGCGAGACATGACTATTGGAGTTGGCACTATTGGAAGACCGACAAATACTCGGTTAAATCTGGATATAGTGTAGAGGATTCTAACCTTCAAGAGAGTAAGGAAATAATTGGTCCTCATTTCTAGGCTCTTCAGGCAAAGGTTTGGAAGTTAGTTTGTCATTTCAAAATCAAACACTTTATTTGGCAAATTTTATCAGGTTGTGTTGCGGTCAAAGAAAATCTTATTCATTGCGGGATTAGATGTGATCGCACATGCTCTTCATGTTATCTTTGAATGTCTGCCAGCCATTCAAGCATGGGCCCTCTCTAGTATCCCTTTAGCAGTGGACATATTTCTGGGTCCCTCAGTATGGTCCAATATAGACTACCTTTTTTGGCGATTTCCAGAGGGCGTAGATTCTTCGGTTTTTCCCAGGATAATTTGGCATTTATGGAAAGCGAGAAATGATAAATGCTTCTCCAACTTAGATTTCAATCCAAGTGATATTCTAAAATTAGCAAATGATATCCGGTTGGAATGGTTAGGAAAGATCTTCCCAAGCCAATGCCAATGGACGAATTTCTCCTCTTCATGTTTATGGCCTGAGGTTTACATCCCTATCTCTCGGAATCCAGGGTTCACAGGCTACCGATATTTCGTCGATGGATCGTAGAAAGCTTCAGATCTTCTTTCAGGGTTTGGATGGATTTGTTTTTTAGACTCGATTAAAGGTGTTTGCATGGATGCTCGAGGGGTTTACATGAGTCCTTTTGCTCTTCACACTGAAATGGAGGCGGTCCTTTGGGCGTTGGAGTGCCTTTTAGCTTTACAGTTTCTGGAGGTTGAGGTAGCCACAAATTGTTCAGATATCCTTCAGATCATCTCCCATCCTAACGACTGGCCGGCGTTTCTTCCTTACTATGAAGACTTCCTTAGGTTGAAGAGTCTCTTCTCTAATTTCTCCTTTTATATTATTCCTAGAGTGCTTAATCACAAGGTTGATTCCCTTGCTCGCTCTTGTAGAGTGTCTTGTAATGGTTCCCTTGTAAACTCGCAACATTTTTTTCGTGGGCAGTTAATGAAGTAATCTTGTGGACAAAAAAAAAATTTAATATATTCTAAAATAGCTTAATTACTAAAGTTACAGGAAAAAACATCTTAAGAATCTAGATTTTCAAAAAAGAAAAAAGAAAAAAATAAGTAAAATCTTTATCAATGTGATTAAGAATATAGCGAACAAAGCAACCTTCTTTGGATTTTCATGCTTTTTGTCACCAATTTATTAATTAAATTAAAAAAAAAATCATATAATATTCAATCTCATAAACATACAATGGAAGGAAGACGATACAATTATCAAGATAATAGAAACACTACCTCTTCCATGGTGGTGCCTAACTAGCATTGGCATTCTTCGGTTCCTTATATCTTTGATGGTTTAGCCACCATGTTAGCTTTCAATCTTATAACTCAGGGAGAAATGTTGATAAAAAATCTACGAATCTTGAGTAATCGGAGTAAGAAGATTCATAGGAATCAGAAGGGTGTTGATGTCTACAACGTTTTTTCATGACTAAGCGGCTTTCTTCTGTACTTTAAGAGAGTCCATGTCTCAGTCATTTCTATGGTGAAAATGGCATTCGTTACGGCGACCATGAAAGTCTGTAAAATTAGAAGGTATGTGGAGGAGGAAAAAGATGATGAAGTTGTCATAGTGGTGATGACATATCAAACATATCTTAAGAGTTTGCTGAAATATATAAAAGAAAAAAACATGGAAAGCGGGGATAGTGGAAACCATGGGATGAGAAATTTTATTTTTGCTCAATTTTTTTAATTATTAGTTTTTTCTGTAATCGTAAAAACAAACCTTTTACAATTTTTTCTAAATAAAAAAAATTAAAGGATATAGTGAAGAGACATATTTTGGGACTTAGGACAAGTGTCAAAAAGATAGAGTGGTAATTATTAGAATATTGACTTGTGAATTATTATATGAAGATATTATAAGTTCATTAGTAACATATTCCAAGTCTTGTAGTTACATTTGTTTTAGGAAATGAGTGAGTTATGAATATATTTTGTTTCATTGTTGAATAGGTTACAAAATTTTGAAATTAAAAAGATTACAATTAAAATGTGTAACCAAATCATAAAAGATAATTGAAGCTTAACTATTGAAATTGTAGGTTACACATTTATAATTTTAAGTGATAAGTGAATACATCTAAGAAGAACTTTCAAATATTAAAGTTAAACTTTTTTGGAAGCTGCATAGAGAAAACAAAAAAGAATAATCAGATCTAAAAGATGCAAATATCGATTGTACTCGGTGACTAAGACATGAATATTTCACACTTAAACCAAAATCGAACTAAGAAAAACATGGTAAACTTGCATCAAAATGTAGAAATTTGTTTAGGTTTTTCTTTTTGGAATCATATATTTATATTGAGAAATGAGAATTTAGATGATTGTGTAACTTACAACTTTTAAAAATTGAATGTGTATTCTTGGTGAATTTAATAGAAGAGATGAGTTACAATTATAAGAAATTGAAGTATTGGCTAATAAGAAGAGAGTTTAACTTCACCTCATCAAAAATCAACCAATAGGGAGAGATTGAAACCCTCTATATATATGATATGATTTATGGGTTATAGCCTTTGAAAAAAATATTTTCACTATATTTTTAATTAATTTTGACAATCTCTTTTTACTTTTTTTATCATGTGTGGATTATAGTCTTTGGAAAATCATTGTTCTCTCTAATTTTTATTAATTTTCAGAATTTATAGATTTCAATTTGTATATATGTATATATAGAAAATATATTTATTGACCAGCCATAATTAAGATCGACAAGAGTACGGATAGAGGTCCTAAACTTTTTCGGTATTACAAACGTTTGAATGCACATTCAGATTTAGATGAACCTGATTGGAAATCGTGGTCTGATCCGATGGTACGTATGGGTCAAAGCATGCACTCAACTTCAATGGTTGACAGATATGTAAGGTTGGGAAGACAATTACAACTTGGTGATAGGAAAATAAGTTGAATTCAGTAATTTCCTTAGTTGATACATTACAACGTGACCCGACGAGTACAGTGCAGCAAATACATGATTTACGCAAGGAACTCAATAAACCTTACCATCAAGAAGAACTCTATTGGCAAAAAAAAAAACGAAAACACATGGCTCCAGGAGGGTGATTCAAATACACAAGTTTTCACACATCTGTACGTAAATGTATCGCACGTAATCGGCTAACTCGGATTATAACTATCTCTGGAAAGATTGTGCCTGGTAACGAGGCTATAACAAAAGAGAGCCTACACAATTTTACTGATTTATTTACAATTGGTGAGGTACATAACTTCCATGACACGGTAAATAATTTGCATAAAGTTGTTACGAAGGGCATGAATACAGATTTGCTCCGCGAGGTCACTATGGATGAATTACACAATGATGTTTTTCGATTGGTATAACTTGGGCTCCAGGTCCGGATGGTCTCACATCAAGCTTCTATCAGCATCATTGGCTAGTTGTTGAGCCGACAATTCTTACAGTCATTTTTTTATACTTGCAGCATACCTCAAAATTGGAAGCATACAAATATATGTTTAATTCCTAAGATCGCTCAGCCTCATACGATGAAAGACTTAAGCCCAATTAGCTTATGTAACGTGGTTTACAAGATCATAGCCAAAATCTTGATTCGGCGGATGAAACTTATCTTACTAAATATAATTAATGAGACTGAAGCTGCCTTTATACACGGACGTCAAAGTGTTAAGTTTTCTCCTTTATAAAGCACAATGTGAATGACACATTCAAGGGGTTAAGCTTGGACGCGGTGGTCCAGTTTTATCACATCTATTTTTTCTTGATGATTCATTATTCTTCCTAAAAGTGGATGTCCCGAATAGTGTACACTTGTAGAAGATTTTGAAGACTATGCATCCGTGTCCGGCCAGATGATTAAGTTGGAGAAGTCTACTATTACTTTTGGTTATCGCATTTATCAGCAAAACATAACACATATTATGAACTTTTTAAACATTTGTAACGTTCAAGGCGGAGGTAAATATCTTGGGTTCCCAAAGCAGTTTGGTCAAAGAAAGCGTAGTGAATTTTAGGCGGTAACAAGAAAAGACTACAAGTCTGACATAATAAGTTTTTATCGATAACAGGAAAATAGACGTTAATCAAACATGTTGCTTATGCGCACCCGCTGTATACAATGAATTTTGTATGACTTCATGTGTCCCTAACAAACAAATTGACACAAATCATTAGTCGATATTGGTGGAGCTGTACCTGTAGAATAAAGATTTCTCGTGGGTTGCATGCAGAAAACTAACAGTATCTAAGAAAGATGGTGGATTAGGTTTTCGCGACTTCAGCGATTTCAATAAAGCCTTATTGGCTAATGATGTGTGGAAAAATTATAATCGACCACATAGTTTATTATACCGTGTGCTCAGAGCCAAATATTTTGCCCACATGGATATCTTCATTGCAAGATCAATTCATAAAGATTAGTGTCATTAGGTACAACACGTTTACTCTTGCGTCTTAAAGTATCTTGAGCCCATGTGAAATGCTTTCTTGCTGTCGAATTGGTTTCAACTCCTTAATCAAAGCTTTAACTTCCAAATCAGATTCATATCCCTTTTGAATCCTTTGTAACAAGTCGCAATCAAGTACTGAAAGTGCCATATGCAAGATCTCAGAGCCTTCTTTTCGTGACAACCATCAGCTGCAATGTTCTATTTTCCAGTTTTGTACTGAATCTCATAGCTAAACTCCAACATCTTAGGTAACCATTGTTGTTGTATAGGAGTGTTGAGTTGTTGTTCAAGTAGATACTTAAGACTCCTCTGATATGTTTTAATAACAAAATGAGAAGGGAACAAGTAATGAGGCCATTTCAATACCACAAAGACTACCACGAGTAACTCCTTCTCATAGATAGACAATGTCAATTGTTTTCCCTTAAGTTTTCAACTTATATTTGCAACATGATGTCCATTCTACATCAAGACTGTCCCAATTCCATGACCACAAGCGTTAGTTTCCACGACAAAAGGTTGATCAAACAACGACAACGCTAAAACCGGCATTTAACACAAGGCTTTCTTTAAATTTTTAAAAGAAGATTCAGTTTCATCATACCATTCAAAATCATCTTTTGTGGTTGAAGCCATCAAATGACTCACAATTGAACCAAATTACGCAAGAACTGAAGATAGTAACCCACAAGACCCAAGAATCCTCTTAACTTCTTCATGGTTTTGGGTTGTTGCCAAGATTGTACAACTTTAATCTTTTCAGGATGTAGAAATGCCTTTGCTCTCTATTTAATGACCCAAATATTCTACCTTTTCCACAGCAAACTCACACATACTTCTCTTAGCAAAAAGCTTGTGCTCCTTCATAAAATCAAACACCTTCTCAAGATGCATCACAAGCGCTTCCAAGTTAGAATTGTATATGAGTATGTCATCAATAAATATGAGAACAAAATGTCTCAAAAATGGTTTGAAAACAAAATTCATAAGATGTTGGAATGTGGTCAAAGCATTGGCTAAACCAAAAGGCCTGACCAAGTACTCATAATGTCCACTATGAGTCTTGAATGTTGTCTTGTAAACATCTTTTGAATGCGTAAGAACCTGATGATATCCGGCTTTAAGATCAATTTTAGAGAACCAACAAGCACCACCTAACTCGTCCATGAGATCCTCAATCAAAAGGAATTGGAAATCAATTTTTTTATAGTCAAATTATTCAAACCTCGATAGTCCACACATAATCTCCAACTTCCATCTTTATTCTTCACAAGAATAACCAGTGAAGTAAAATGACTGCAACTTGGTTGAATAACTCCATTAGTTAACATATCCTCCACCATCTTGTCAATCTCATTCTTTTGATATAAATCATATTGAAATGGTCGTTGATTCACCGAAATAGCTCGATCAATTATAGGAATTTGATGGTCATGAACACCACACGATGGAGGTAGATCTTTAGGTTCCTCAAAAATTTCATGAAATGTATCGATGACTTCTTTGATGGCTGGTTTCCCCTGCGGTACTGTTTCATTAGCTCCAATAGCAAACGACATCATACAATTCACAACTATCTCTTGTGCATGAACCATTGCAGACTTATCCTCTTCTTCAACTTTCTTGGTGCATTTGAACAACTTGACTTCCTTTAGAGAACCTTGTTTCAAACCGTGTAACGTCACTTGCTTTCCATCCAAACGAAATCTCATCTTTAAAAATGTAAAATTCCAACTGATTTCTCCCAATTTAAACAGCCATTGAACTCCCATAACAACATCACAACCACCTAGAGGAATTAACATGAAGTCATTCACAAAAGTGTGATGTTGATAACCCCACTTGAAGCCATTACTTTTTTCGTGAATTGGTAGCCTACTCTCATCAGCTACAATTGCTTTTGCATTACCCATTAAAATAATATCACACTTCAAAGCTTCAGCTACCTTTGGGTCAATAAAGTTGTGAGTAGAGCCAGAATCGATCAAGACAAACAAAACTTTCTTTCAATGAACCCCCTTGACCTTCATAGTTCTGTAATCCATAACTCTAGTTACCGCACTTACTGAAATTTTTGGCTCTTCAACTAACTTGTCTTCAAACCCGTCATTATCGGAACCAAAGTCATCCTCTCCCATCTTTGGTGTCTTCTTATGAACAAGATAATGCTCTGGTGTAAACTTTTCATCACAAAAATAACACAAGCCTTTAGCGCTTCTTTCACTCATAAACTCGGCTGATAATGTTGGTCTAGGTTTGATATTCTTCTCTTTTCCTTTATCCAATGTTAGATATGCATCCTTCTTATTCCCAAAATCTTTCTTGTAGCTCACGACATCTTTATTAGAATTCAAGGTAGGTGAACTTCTTGAATTAGCAGCGTTTGGAGGATTAGCTTTTTCAAATAGTCTCCCAAACAAAAAACATTGCCTCACAGTTTGAGGTTGGCATATACGCACATGCATCTATGTATTCAATCAAAGACCAGCCAAATAAATGCTCACCAAATATTTTTTCTGGAAAATCAACTCTAGTTTTGATAGTTTCAAATTGAGCATGATATTCGACAATCCCATTG
>WJSH01004574.1:0-16101 GCA_009757365.2 Lepidium campestre
CCAAGCTAAGCAGTTGTGAGGATCTTGCGATTGTGTCTCTGTTTCCGATGTAGAGAACAATAACGCAAGAGGACCGATGCTCAAGTAACGTTTGAGTTTGGATCTCAGGTTATCAGTCAATTTAGGATCTAACTCTTCAAAGGAATTCATGTAAACCGCATTGGCACGAGGTAAAGCAATGGACATTTGGTGCAACATTTTTGAGAAAACAGAGTCCAAATTACCAAACACAACTCCTTCTGGTATGTCTTTGACTCTTATCTTCTCCATTCCTGATATAAACCCTAATGTTTCCTCCTTACGCTCATCTACTTCTGTGAATTGAAATAGAATAAAATTATTATTGCCAACAAACATATATAATCACTCCACATCTTCAAAAGTCTATTTTCTTTTTATCTACAATTATATCCATGTCTATTTTAGCCATTTTCCTTAGTTTCATACAAATTTAAGTACAAAATTAGAAACCATTGACCATTCCAAAAATGTACATTGTAATATTTGTATTTACCTTTAACACCAATGGTTTCTCTGATGAGGTCTGTATAGACATGAGCATTAAGCGAGTTTGGTCCGGAGGTCCAAAAGGCAACCCACGAGACCTTCATCTCCACCGCTATATCTACCGCGGACCAAATGAACGCATCCGTAAGCATGCATGTCACTTTCCTACCAATCTCCATCTCCGCAGCCGCGATTTCTCTCCGGAAAATCTCCGGTGCGGCTTCTAGAAAAAACTCAACCGCCTCCTGTGGATTCCTAGATAACACATGTCCCTCAGGAACACCATCGGGAACGTCATGGACCCGAATGTTGGCCGGACGATTGGAGGAGGATAAAGAGGAGTTAGATTGTGAAGTGTTGAAGAAGGAGAAGACGGTGGAAGGAGAAGCTGAGGCGAGACGGCGAGTGACAGCGAGGATAGCTTGGCCGTGACTACCGAAGGGGAATGCAAGAACAGCGACGTGGGAATTGGCCATTGATAAAGAAACAAAGTTTGATTATGGGATGAAGAAGAAAATGGACATGTATGGTCTTGAGATATATGTGCAAAGAGTACTACCTCAAGAATACTATTAAATAGGTGTATGGAGTGGTTCTAATTGAGCCACCTACACACAAAAGACACTCATTATTACCTCTGTCTCTCTCCAATAACCATATTATTCTATTTTATTTCAAGAATGATACAATTTGAATGGTTTAGGGTTCTTGAAAAAATGATACAATTTAAGCTTATTTTTTAGAATAAAAGAGAAAATCAAGCTTTGGATTTTTTAAAACGATGATAAAATTTTAAGAAATTTAGAATTTATATTTTAACCTTTATTCCTCTCCTGTTGATGGCCTTCCTCTTTCGAATCAGTTTCCTTCTATTGGGCTTCGATTTTGATTAGCTATAGATTTATATTCCTCTTCTTTCTGCACGAGGTTTCTGAATATGCGTCTACGCCGAAATATTAGTTGAGCTAAGCCCATGCATATTATATTAAAAAAAAAAAAACCGTTTTCCGGAAAACAAAAAATGTAATCATCTGGATTTTCATTTGTAGTAATGTCGTTATGTTGAGGAATGGGGCTTGGTTATGTTGCATTTGAGTTGGGCTTTGATATTTTGGTGGGCTTCTGTTTAGACTTCAGCTTTCTTCCATAGGCCTCCGATTGTTCCTCTGTTTCAAACTTGTTAATTGAGTCAATCTTGCTTTCATTTTTCACTCATTAATTCGTGTTATACATGCAACAAATATTCAACTCAAGTTTTTATTACCATTTATAGAAAGTTATCATATATATTCCAAAGTACCTTAATGTTTAAACTCATATGATAATGTTTACAAGTACATCAAACCATCTGTTTGATATTATCAAGAAGCTTCCTTCTCAAGAATTGGCTTCTGGGGCTTCTTTAAGTTTCTTAGCAACAATTTTCTTCACCTTCATCTTCTTGTTGCTTGCTTCTTCAACTCTGTTTTTGTTAGTATAAAACTTAAATTGTTGAAACAACTTCGTCTAACAATCCTTTGAAATTGTTAAAGGAGCTTCCTTTAACAGAGCCAGCTTCGTGTGCTTGTTCTTTAAGCTTCTTAGCATTACCTTTCATCTTCTTACCATCTTCATGAACTAAAACTCGATTCAAACACTTTTCAAACCCATCTTTAGTGAAGACTCCATCGATAATCGTCATTCCAATCTCCCACAAAACCTCCACTGCTCTTCCGTTCAATCTCTGATCTCCAAAAAACGGCCTGCAAATCATCGGTACACCTCCCGACACACTCTCCAACACCGAGTTCCATCCACAATGCGTCAGAAACACACCCATTGCTTCATGGTTAAGCAGTTCCACTTGTGGTGCCCATGGAACAACCATCCCTTGCTCTCTTGTCCGATCCAAAAACCCTTTAGGTAGATGAACCATTCCCTTCTCCTTAAGCGACCAAACAAACGGCACTTTACTCGATTCCAAACCTTCCGCAATCGCGACAAGCTCTCCAGGAGGCGGTGTCATGACCGTACCAAAACTAATGTAAGCTACAGAAGCAGGGGCTTTCTTCTCTATCCAAGCTAAGCAGTTGTGAGGATCTTGCGATAGTGTCTCTGTTACCGATGTAGAGAACAATAACGCAAGAGGACCGATGCTCAAGTAACGTTTGAGTTTGGATCTCAGGTTATCAGTCAATTTAGGATCTAACTCTTCAAAGGAATTGATGAAAACCGCTTTGGCATGAGGTAAAGCAATAGCCATTTGGTGCAACATTTTTGAGAAAACAGAGTCCAAATTCCCAAACACAACTCCTTCTGGTGTGTCTTTGACCCTGATCTTCTCCATTCCTGATATAAACCCTAATGTTTCCTCCATACGCTCATCTACTTCTGTTAATTACGGAGCAAGGAACAAAACAATTTGATTACCTCCACAAATAGATATCACGATTATCTTAAATATATTTCTTATTAGCTAATTTTCCTTGAACTGCATATTTATGAGATAAATGACAAAATTCAATCATAAAGTGGAAATGGAAAGCGTTTCAAAAAAAAAAAAGGAGGATTAACCTTTGACACCGATGGTTTCTCTGATGAGATCTGTGTAGAAATGAGCAGAGAGCGAGTTTGGTCCGGCGGTCCAGAACGCAATCCACGACGCCTTCATCTCCGTCGCCATATCCGCCGCGAACCAGAAGAACGCATCCGTAAGCAAGAATGTCACTTTCCTACCAACCTCCTTCTCTGCAGCCAAGATATTTCTCCGAAAATTCTCCGGCGCCGCTTCGAGAAACAGCTCGATCGCCTCCTGTGGTCTTCCAGTGAACACGTATCCTTCTGGAACACCGTCAGGAATGTCTTGGACTCGAATGTTCGCTGGAAGATCGGAAGAAAACAACGACGTATTGGATTCTGCGGTGTTAAGGAAGGTGAAGACTGTTGAGCGAGAGGCAGAGGCGAGACGACGAGTAACGGCGAGGAGAGGAGCCGCGTGAGTAGCGAAAGGGAAAGCGAGAATTGCCACGTGGAAGTCGCTGGTTGGCTCCGAGGGTTTGGCCATTATAAGGTTCTGTGTAATGAGAAAGGCTAAAAGAGAGAGTTCATTTAATTATGCATGTCACTGAACCACCGAGCAAGTACATATAAAGCTCGTGTTGGTGGTTGGGTACGTACACACACGAGAGACTGATGAATTTTTCAACATCGCAAATGGACATTTAGGACGGTAATTGGAGCCAGCCCATTAATATATAGAATTGGACTTTAGTAATATGGGCCTTAAAGCCCATAAAGATTATGAAAATTCCGTCATTTGCTATATTGTTTACAAAAAACGAGAAAATGTTTGAAGTAATATAAAGTGAAATTCAATGGAATATGAATCTTCCATTGAAGACTTTCTTCTGAAATCCTTTTGACCGAACGCTTAAAATTATACCCTTCAATCTCTGAAATTTCTTCACCGTGTCCTTGTCGCCTGGTTTTCTCTGCCATTTCTATTTCTTTCTGGTTCGATAAGAAAAAGGAGAAATAAGCTGATTTTCTGAGAGGTTTTTGGCTAAGGAGCGATGGGTCAAGCTTTTCGTAAGCTATTCGATACTTTCTTCGGCAATCAAGAAATGAGGGTAAATCTCATCATCCTTCGTGCTGCTATTATAATGAGGATCATTTATTGAATTTTTTTTTTAAATGAGATCTCGTGTTTCTTCTGTTTGTTTTGGTTTTACTCATAGCTTCTATCACCCATGTCTGATCTTGCTGTTTGGAATTCTGAGTTTGAAAGGATTTAAAAACTCAATCTTGTGTTGTTTGGCTTTTTCTTTCTTCTGTGCTTTGTAGACCCGTCATGAATACCAACATCAATGGTTGATTATCTCTATTACTAATTATAAGCTGTGGCATGATGAACAGAATTAAAAACATGTTTTTTTTTTCAATCTTGTGATGATGACAGGTGGTTATGCTGGGGCTGGATGCTGCTGGCAAAACAACTATTCTTTACAAGCTTCACATTGGAGAAGTTTTGTCAACTGTTCCCACGATTGGTAAGCTTTGTACTTTTTTACACATTTCTTAAGAACTTTTCTGCAATCTCTGTTATTGTCATCTAATTAGTGGGATTCATTCCTTTTGTTGGAACATGATTTGATAGATCATGACAGTTGTTAGATTCATTCTATTAAGACATCAGAAAATAAAATAAAAAATCGTTTGATTGTTAATTATGCAATGCTTTTGCCTTAATAATGTCTGTAAGTAAGATGAGAGTGGGGTCACAATATAAATACTTGGAATATCTTCTCCTTGATTTGATCTCATGACAGCTAAAATTGTGCTAACTTTTGTGATGCCTTGTATCTCTCTTGTCATGCAGTTATGATACTTGGCGTGTTAGATTCATTTTTTTTTCCCGTTCCTTTCTTGGACTATGTTTGCTGACATTTTAAACTCTGGAATGCAGGATTCAATGTTGAGAAAGTTCAGTACAAGAATGTGATGTTCACAGTTTGGGATGTTGGCGGCCAAGAGAAACTGAGACCTCTTTGGAGGCATTACTTCAATAATACTGATGGACTTGTATGTATATACTCTTGTTTGGCATTGTGCATTCAGTCAGACACATAACGTTCAGCTGTTCCATCTCCATGTTGGCATATGTTATTCTCATATTTGGTTATGCTGTTGCAGTATGGCCAAGCTTGAGATTTTCATCGATCTGTATTGACCTTGGTATAATTTTACTCTACAAATGCTCTTGCAGATATACGTGGTGGATTCTTTGGATCGAGAGAGGATCGGAAAAGCAAAGCAAGAATTTCAGGTATACCTTAAATTTTGCAAAAGACTTTTTGTAAACTCTGTGGATATTGCCTTAACCTGCTTTCTGATTTCCTCAGGAGATCATTAAAGACCCATTCATGCTAAATAGTATCATTTTGGTGTTTGCCAACAAACAGGACATGGTAATTTGAGATATTCTTTTGGTTTATGCTTGTTTCTTGTCTTGCTTATTATTCCTCAATTTCCTTCCTTTAACTGCTGATGCTGTGCATTAGAAAGGAGCCATGTCACCGAGAGAAGTATGTGAAGGGTTAGGTTTATTTGATCTCAAGAACAGGAAATGGCACATACAAGGAACTTGTGCTCTTCGTGGAGATGGGCTTTATGAAGGCTTAGACTGGTTATCATCTACGCTTAAGGATGTTAGAGCCGCTGGATTCACATCGGTTGGCCATTCCTTTTAACTCATCCAGATCAGATATTAAAGACATGAGAACCCACAAAGCTATCATCAGTACAATAACTCTTCAGTATTGTGACCTTAATGTTGTGAATGTCTTTTGTATTTGCAGTTGTATTTTGGCTCCGATTGGAAAACATAAAAAAAAATTGTTATTTAAATCAAGCAAGTGCTTACCAATTTTTGAACAAGTGCTTCCCAATTTTTCAGCTTCCCAATATTTTTTACACATAATGATAGCAATGAATTTTATATATTTGAAGCAGAATATGAGTTTTATAAATTTCTGTCGAATATGAGGTTTTATCTATAAACATTTTTGCAAATATAGCAATTTGATCATCATTCATACATAATAACTTGTTTTCTTTTATTTACGTTTTAGTGGTTTTGTTGGGTTTCGTAATTTTCCTATTTTTTATATATTTTGTTCTAAATTTTCTATATGTTTTTTAGATAGTTTTACTTTTCTTTTTCTTTTTCTAGTAATTTTTTTTTAACTAATAGAGCTGAAATGTATGGTGATAATGTTAATTACCATATTTGAAAACCAAACTTTTTATAATGATTTTTTATAGAGAATTACTATAAACAAAAGAATTAACCAAAACACAAACCTTCTTAAGACTAATATAGTGCAAGATCAAGATACAAGAAAATCTCCTCGTAGAACAATCATCATTATATTTCGACATCAGTTTTCAAAGCTAATTATGTTCAACTCCTGACTCTCTACGCACACGTTCAGAATCTCCCTCCTCTGCAGCCATTGAATTCGATGATGGTTGCAAGGCAGCTAGAGAAGAAAGTTGACAACTCACGATTAATACATAGAACATGCCAATAAATAATAACAAATAATTGAAGAAGTCACAACAAAAACAGACACTTAACTGTTTTCGCTTGGCGTCTCACTCTCGCTTGTGGTCGTCATTGTCTCTGATGGTTCATCGATTGTTTCCATGTCAATAGTCATTGCGTCATCAACATCTGCTTCTTCTACCTCTGTCATTATCTCATCCTTATCTCCTCCCAATGCCTCAATTCCAGTTGGAGCCCAATCTGCTGCAGCTGTCTTGGTGTATGCAGTTGCTGCGTCTGGATCCTCAGTGGTTTGTGATTGTGAGTCTGTACTGATGGCTAACATAGAAGTAACCAACAGATTCTGCAAATTATCCGCAAGATCAATGAAGAAATGTGTACATCAAGTATAAATAACAAAGGTAAGAATTTCTAATCTGTACCTTTTCTAAAGCAAGAGCGAGTTTTGATAGCTTTGGGTAAATGCTCCTTGCAGCCAAAAGGATCTGTTCAACACAAATTAATCAAAAAGCTTTGTTGTTATTATGTCAATTGCCAACTGAATTTCGTAACTTTATATGCTCAAAACATATACAAGAGGAGTTTTTAGAAGACACTTGCATAGCATGCTTTGAAAATTATAACTTTTCCAAGAGTGACAAATGGCTATGTCATGTCCCTGAGACTAGTAAGACGAATAGAAACTTTTAAAACATGGAAAATCCTAAATATATAATAAATTCTAGGAAATATGTAAGTTTACAAATCTATGAGGATGGAGAACAACAGAGTGAAGGTATGGATTCAACCGAAATTTACCCTCTTAGGCTACCACACCAGTGAGATTTTTTATTAAAATATGACGACTTAATACGTAGATGATGTCTATGACACTGAAATTAATCATAATCAGCAAACGCATCTACTTACCTCACATAGTCTCTGCAGTGTAAATGGAGGGCCTTCGTCAAAACTAAGAAGGGCTACAAAAAAAGGACACGAACAAAAGAAAACCAATTAGAAATACTTCAAATGGCGATATAATAGGTAAACAGGTACAAATGAACACTCCAGAGTTGTAAGAGTATAAATAAGACTGGAAAATGTCAGAAAAACACAAAACAGCTTAAACAACCGGATTGCAAAACCCCTAAAATTTCTCAGCATATACTTCCCACACTGTACAATGACAAGCTACTTCATGTCATACACACGGTTTACTTTCTTGAAACTTGACAAATAGTTTTTTTTATAGCAATATTGAAAGAAAGATGATGGGTGGGGTTATAGGTAGTCTATTAAAAATTAGATCAGATAATAACTGACGAGATAGTAAAACCTTGATTAAAACCTTACGCCAACCCTCTTCTCACAATTTCAAATTCTCATCTACATCATTTATTGTAATCAACGAAACAAAACTAAGAATTGAGTAGACATAGACCTTCATTCAATCGACTAACCAGCTCTGGATATGTTTCTCCTAGGACTTCCTTTTGTTGTTCGTCCAACATTGTTGCCTCAGGATATTCTGACAGAACCTTTACAACGCACCATATAGATAGTTAGACATCAAAATAATCAGGATGGATGTGGACTGATAATATATGTTCCAAGCACACAGCTGGTATACCTGCACATACCTTCTTCAACCAACACGATAGCATTTCCTTTAATTTCTCCCAGTCCTGCCTGTAGTATTACAAGGTACGAAAGCATTCAACTGGGTGTATAGATACAGAGATGATACCATATTACTAAGAATTACTCAAAAGAGCCAGTCATCAATTCATCGAACTCTAAAGAACCATACAAAATCGTTAAGGATAAGATAGGATGCCAATTTAAGTGCATAACCAACAATGCGTATTCATAGTTATTCAAAAGTTGTATTACCAGAACTTCCCGGTACATGCTACTGCTTCTAATGTCTTCTTTACTTCTTCTTGAGACATATCTGCTTTTTGCTCAGCTCCACTGCAAAAGAAAGACTACTCTGTTAAAGCACAGAGATGAGGTACAATGAAATGAGTCATTTGACGCCTCGTAACCTTATCTTGCAAACCAGGCTACGGAGAACATCTAGATCTGGAACCAACATCAGAAGCGTATTGGTGACTCTAGTACACTATATGAACTAGTATTAACTTTATAGAGATTGGTGAGAGAATTCAAGCGCACAAGCAAGTAAGAGTGATGGAATCAAAGATTTCGAGTAACAACTAAAGAATAAAAGCAAACATACGGATGCTCGAGAACTTCGGGATGGACAGTGTGATCCTGGCTCTGAACGCCGTCATTAAGAGGAACGACAGAGGAAATCTCTGTACTTTCATGTTCCAGTGATGACAGCTTCTCCATTTTTGCTCCAGATCAATCTCCGGATTTCTTCAAATGAACCCTAAAATCCTGTATCCGCAATTCGCCGATTGAAATTCGATAAAGAAGATTTTCAGTTTGACTCTGGCCCGACCCGAATCTAATCCGATTCGACCCGACTCTTTTTACGTTTTTGTCATTTTAAAACTTCGGGTTATAGGGTTTAGAAGATTTTTTTTAATATAACGCATTATACAAGTTTTGTGATTACACGCACACTCACATATCTTGGCTGGATTTAGAAAGAAAAAAAAAAAAACTAATTCTTGAAAAGAATTTTTTTTCTTATTTTTGCCACGAAAAATATATAAGATGTTTATAGAATATATAAAATATGTATATTTATAAGTTGGAAATACATCAAATATGCTGTTGGTGATTGTTTAGGCCTGTGTGAGAAATGTATGTTTTGTTTTTATTTTGACGTTAATTGATCGCAAGCTCAATTTTGTGAAGTCGACAAATAATTAAGGAACTGTTTTGCAAATTTAAAAGTTGGAGTATTTGTTTGCGAAATTGCAAAACTTTATTTGATTATTTTCTCATTAGAACAACGCCTTAGAAAAAAAAAGTAGTTTTGAATCACACTCTCTACTCTGCAGTCTGATTATTAGCAGGCAATGCCTGCAAAGCAGTTCTATTACTGCTCTTTATAGAAAGCTCCTTCACCATCTTCGTCAGTTGCCTCATGCTCACATCTTTTAAGCCCTCCTCATCAAATGCCACCTTCTTCTTCTTCTTAGCCTCCTCACCTTTGCTCTCTCCATTCTCATTATTGTTAACATTCATCATCATCTCTATGTTGTTCTCTTTGTTCACATTGACCATCTTCAGACCTGAGTTCTTAAATGGAGTGGTTGAATTGCTTTGTCTTGGAAATTGAGTTGATATAGATTCTGCAGCTAATGGAGATAACAGAGTTGTTTTTATGACTTTAGCCTCTTCAAGAAGAGGAGAAGAATTTGGAGTAGTAGTGGAACCTTCTGGTACCGAAAGAGTAATCTCTTCATCAGCAATATCAGATCCCAATACAGCTTGGTTCGAATCAGCTTCAGAGCTACTGCCATCTGAGTCAACATCAGAATTCACATTGACCATCTTCAGACCTGAGTTCTTCAATGGAGTGGTTGAATTGCATTGTCTTGGAAATTGAGTCGATATAGATTCTGCTGCAAGTGGAGATAACGGAGTTGTTTTTATGACATTGGCCTCTTCAAGAAGAGAAGAAGAATTTGGAGTAGCAGCCGAACCTTCTGGTTCCGAAAGAGTAATCTCTTCATCAGCAATATCAGATCCCAATACAGCTTGGTTCGAATCAGCTTCAGAGCTAGTGTCATCTGAGTCAACACTAGAATTATCTTCCTCTGGTTTAGTTTCTGAATCACCAGCATCACTATCAATTTTGTTGTCTTCACTGAAGTTGTTGATCTTCTCCGGTTCAGGGTAGTTCTCCTGTATCGCCTGTTTTATTTCTTGTTGGGCAACTTGTACCAAACAGTTGAAAGGTAGCGCGTTCTTGGACTCTGGAAGAAAAAGACATTCTGATTTAGAAATGTTGACCAGAAAAATGGTTGCGATTCATCATTTTTAACATACCATTATCATTATTATTGGTTTTCTCAGGTTCAGAGTCATCCTCCTGAATTGCATGTTCTTTTTCTTGTTGGTCTACTTGACAGCACTTGGACACTGCGAAAGAAAGACAATTTGATTTAGAAATGTAAGAAAGAAAATAGGGCTAGTCATCTTAATACTTGTTGCATACCTTCATTGTCACTGTGTGTCTCAGTGTTTGCATATTCCAAGACAGGAAGACCACCAAGATCTTCGATCTTCAGATCATTGTCGGTAGCCTTCAAACTCAGATCAGCCATACATTTTTCTAACAGCCTGGTTGATCTCCTAGTGTTGTACACTGACTGGACCAATTCATCCTTCTTAGTCTCCTGAACTTTGCTGCTACAAGAAGTTGCTGCTGAAGCTTTCCTTGTGCTTCGTGCTGCAGGAGTTTTAGGCACATTGGCTTCAAACTTGACATTGTTAGTCTTCGGTTCATGAGTAGTATTCTTGTTTATGTTTTCCTGGTCCATTTCTCCAGCAAGAGACTTACTTGTCGAACGACAAGATCGGGACACCAACTGTGAAGATGACTGAGGCTCAGCTTTTGTTGTAGTCTTTCTTCGAGTTGTTCTAGTTGTCGTATTCGGTGGTAACTTTGCTACACTAGTCGGAGACTGAGGAGCATTGGAGTCGGATTGATTCATGTATTCATGAAGACCTTCAACCTATTGATTCAACCCAAAAAGAAACATTACAAGTACTTCAGAATCAGACGTCAAATATGAAATTTCTGAGCGTTGATAGATTAGAAACCATAAGCAATTACCAAAATGACTTAAGATCCAACACATACGAACACTACAGAACAAAAACTACGACTCCAACTTGATTTCTCAGCAATAATTATCTAAACCAGCCAATTTAAACGCAGTCTTTTTAAGAGGATCAAATTCGCCATGATTAGAACTTAGAAGAAGAACTAAACATCAACGGAGGTGGAGGTGACCAGCAACGATATACTAGAACAAGTGAAATTTAAGCAGCTATCAGGAAATCTATACGAATCCATTAAACAAGAAGGGATTAAACAACGATAAGGATGCAAGTGTGAGCAAATAACAGAAATTGTTGTGAATCAAAAATGAAATTGAGGGAAGAGAGGAAGTAAAACTTACAATCTCAAGAGCTTTGAGAGCATCGGCCATAGCAACATTGGTCATATTGGCTGGGATTTTGTTCCTTTTGCAGAGAAATTGAAGATCTCTTCTCAAAAGGCTGTGGAAATCCATCTCCGCAAAATCGAAAGAAGTTGATTGATAGAGAAAACAAGATGTTTTTTTGCTACGAATCAAAAGGTGTGAGTGTGAAGATATGAGGTATTAATACCTCCTTTAGTCAATAGATGAATTAAATACTATTGGAACTCGCAGTTGGAGCGTAAATTTGAAATTTGAATTTTGTGGATATTCATTTTTTAATTGTTTTTTTTTACTCTCTGTCTTCTCACTTGTATTATATCTGCCATGAAGAGGAAGAAATATTCCCAATAAAAATACCGTAATTGGAAATGTAATTTATTTAGAGAGCATTTAAGGAATTTCTTTTATTTTTTAACAGAACTTTTTAAAAAGACAGTGATACTTACGCTCGAATATTTTTTATAGAAATATAATAAATTAATAACTAATAATAATATATTTATATATATACTCACTAGGTGATTTTCCGCAGGGATAAAATTTTTGATTTAATTATTTAAATTTTATTTTTTTTTATATATTAGTAATAAGTCTTTTAATAATTGATATGAGATTAAAACACCAAAAAACAAAATTCAATATGTGAAAAATAAATTTTTACAAACCAAAATTTCTAAAACATAAAGTAAAATAACATCATGTGTATGAAAATAATATATAGATAATTCTTTTCATTGATCTTATATTTAACAAATAATATTATACATATGACTATGCTTTTGAAACTTTTTTCTACGCATTAAAATATTATTGATGTAATCTTTTGGCAATAGATATGATAAATATTTTATATTGATTTTTTTTTTCATTAGCATGTGAATTCTAATATTTAGAAGAAAATAAAAAACAGAATTCAAATCTTTAAAAAAAGTTTATATTGGTTTCATTTTTATAAGCATATGAATGTAACGCAAAAACATAAACAAATGTTTGACTATTTTGTATATATTTTTTGAACCATTAATGTAGAGTTTCTCTTCTACATCATTAATTTCATGTTATTTAAATAAAATTTAAAAATATTGACAAAACAATTATTTTTAAAAAAACATAAAAATTCAATCTACACACAAGTTTATACTAACCTATTTATCGACCAAAATCATCTCAATTGATTAAAATGATATTCATAGTCTCATAATTTGTACCTTAATTTTGTAGTGATCTAAAGCTGGATTTATTTCTCCGGTAAAAACAAATGAATTATTTAAATTCTTAACAGTCGAAATTACAAAACGAAAGAAAAATAAATGAAAGATTGTGTGAAAAAATAAAAATAGCAAATTAAAAAATATTTGTGGTGAAGAAAATTTTTATGAATATGAATTATTTATGTTTCTTTTATATAGTGTTCAATTATGAATATGAATTATTAAAAAATTAAAGATTATGATAATTATGAAGTATATGTAATTATCTTTAACTCATTAAAAATTTAATAAATAAAAATAGTATAAACTCAAAACAAACAAAAAATAAATATTTTCTTATCTAATTTTTGGATAATTTTTAAACCTACCATTAAACTCTTTTTATTTTAAAAATATCAAGTATAATCTTTAAATAAATTTAAATTATTTATTGAATATATTCATGAATAATTTTTTATACTAAGCTCTTCGACAACCAAAACTATCTCAATTAATTTGAATGATCTTCATAGTCTCATAATTTTCACCCTGATTTTGTAGCGATCTAATACTTGATTGATTTCTCTTATGAAAACAAATAGAATAGGTAAGTTATTCACGATCGACATAGTAAAAGAAAGAAAAATAAACAAAGTACTCTGTAACGAAAGAAAAACTACAAATTTAATAAATTTTTCTGGTGAATGAGAGTTTATGATGATTTGAGAATTAATTATGTTTGTTTTATATAGAAAATGATATAATATTCAGATAGGAATATGATTTATTAAAGATTATGATAAGTATGAAATATTTGTAATTATTTTTGTCTCATTAAAATTTAAAATAGTATTAAATGAAAACAAATATTTTATTAACTAATTTTCAGATAATTTTAAAATTTAAGAAAATATTATATCTCCTTAAAAATAAAAAATATTAAATTTAATTACGAATTTATTTTATATAAATGTATGATTCATATTTTGTATGTATTTTATCTAATTATCTATATTATAAAAAATAATAAATTATTTAAATATAAAAGTAAACTAAATTGTAATATTAATAACAACTTTGTAATCAACAATGCTAAAATTGAATGTTGTATTGAGACATGATTTTTAAAAAAAAAATTCTCTAATAATATATAAGATGGGCTATTTTGAGTACAAATGAAAAAGTATCTTTATGGGCCATAGAAACTTTAAAGCCCAGATAAAAACATCCACTGAGTTGCCTTCATTTAACTTCATTTTAGATTTGAAGTGTGAATGACATAAATTGTGTAGGAAGTAATCACATTGGATGTATCTATGTAAAAAAAGCGATACATTCATACAACATAATATCATCAAAAGTTTTGGTGGTCTTGAAACATAACAGTTTGACTTCAAATTTTATTACAACACTTTGTAAACATACATAAAGAAAGAGTTTGATTTGTTATGAATGGTGAGTTTTGTCCAAATCCTCAAGACTAATTTGACGAAACCAAGCTTTCTCTTCCAAGACTGAGTCCTCCTGGCCACCACGATTCTCGTCAGTTGTGTTGGTAGCAGAAGCGGAGGAAGGTCCAAACACACCAGTTTGAGGATGAGGAGACCAATATTTATCAGATTCAGGCTTTATCATTTCTTCAGGCACCTTATTCGGTTCCAATGCTTCCTCTACGTTCTTTTCATAACCCAACATGTGACCATTCCTACCTCAAACACGACATAAACTTTGTATTCAACGATAATTCAAACCTTTTAAATCTTAATCTCTTTTACATGAGCCTATATGATTACTTGAAATCGAATTCTAACTAAGAAAATGCACGTATAGAAGTTTTTGTTTGAGATAATTTAATTTCGAAATTGGTTAGGTGAGACATTGACTGTTATTTATAATCTCATGTGTAAAACAAGAAAAATGATTTGATTAGATATACCCCACAAGACAACTACGTCTTTAATTATTTGCCAACCAAATTTATTTTCAATTCCCAAATTAAAGAATTCCAAAATTTTAAAAGAGAATATGGAATCGGAAATAAATGGCTAGTGAGATTTCTACCCACTAACATATTCTTACATGATGTTGGTCCACTTATTTATTAATATATATGTGATTTTCTGATTAATAATTTTCGGTCACGTCACTTCTAATCGACCAAGGCCACATGAATACAAAAAACGAGATTGTAGTACGAGTATTAAAATAGGCTTCTGTATCCGTCTAGGGTCATAATGTGAAACCTAACGTTCATCGTTTACTTTTGCAACACTTATATATACATATATATATATATATATATAATATAAATAATTTCCGTAACGTCACTTCTATTCGACCTATGCGAATGACATGAACATAAGCTACATAATAATAACAAAAACATATACATAGTCATATCTATTTATATACTTTTTTTGTTATTTCTTTATAGATAATTATTAACCTAGGATAAAAAACCGAACCGATTTGCCCGAACTAAACCGAGATTTGGACAAATCGGTTCGGTTATATGTGTGTAATTCGATTCAATCGATAAGGATTTATATGTAATTTCGGTTATTGGTTCGGGTCGGTTCAGTCGGGTTAACCGAACGGTTAACCCATTAACCGAAACAATCTTAACCTAATTGACTCTTCCTCTCTTCTCTTCTCTTCCCAACCGTCTTCTCTTCTTCAATCTTCAATCTTCTTCTTCTTCTATTTCTTTCTTTTTCAATCTTCACTCTTCTTCTTCTTTTGCGTCGTCTTCTTCAATCTTCTTTTTCTTCTTTTGATTTTGGTAGAATTAGATTTTTTTTTCTAATTATAATTTGGATCAATCCGGATCCATAGTATAATTTGGTAAATATTCGATAATCAATCCGACCTAATTCATTAAATAATTCAGATATTTTTGGATCTATTTAATAATTTGATAAAAACTTGATAATTGAATTACCCGCCCTGACCTACACCGATTAACTCGAATTCGCAGGCCTAATAATTATGGTGTAAAACTTGATAACAGAAACTCGTTGGAACAAACAAACATGGTCTCTTGGACCTTGAAAGATTAGATGGCTTTTAATTATTGCCACCAAAAGTGCCATGAAAAATGTTTTTCTTTAACAGTTGAGAGGATGAATAAGATACAATTAATTTTAGAAAGTGGTATGGTCATGACTCATGCGTTTTTAATTTTTAAATAAGAAAACAAGATTCGGTCTTTGCTGATAAAAAAAAAAAAAAAAAAAAAAAT
>WJSH01004574.1:16170-32220 GCA_009757365.2 Lepidium campestre
AAACTCTGAATTATTTTTTTTGTTAACTAACTAAAACACTGAATTTTGTTGACTTATTACTTTCACCTTAAATTTTTCATGTTTATAAAGCAACAGAGATAGAGAGAAAAAAGAAGAAGAGAACCCTGGGCAAAATCTAACTCGACACTGTCCAAGATTAATGGAATAATCTGAGTAAGAGCACGTGTCAGATGGTGAATGGAAGAATGGGTTTGGTTGGAGTTTGGACCAATTGGATATGTCAAATCTGACTACTGTGTCTCCTTCTATGTCAGATAATATACATCACTCTCTTTGCAAATAACACGAATTAAAGTATATATCTTTCCTTTTGGCTTTTTATTCAAATCTTTGACAAAAACAAAATTTCTATGAATTTATTTGTACCACCTATCGTATGCAAATGGTGGATATGATCATTTTATTTTAAAATAACACACAAAATAGAAGAAGAAGAGAGGACTCCAATAAATGAAAAGGAATATGAAACTCTTTTATTGTATATTTTACTATTTCAGGAAATTAGAATATTAGTTTGTAATTTTCCTATACTGAATATATCATCAATAAACGAAAACTAATTAAGAAAAGCAGAAAATGCAGAGAGAGAGGTAGGGAGGGGTGAAAGATACCGAGACGTAAAGAGACCATAAGCGACGGCGCGTGGGAAAGCACGTGAAAGAAGGCCGTTGAATATCACCTGAAGGCTCTTTGATTTGGCTGCCATTTCTCTACTATAGAAGAGAGAGTTGTGGATGAGTATTAATGGTGAATATCTCCAGTTGGTGTGTGTGACTATTGTGCTTATTTATAATATTAAGTGTGGAAGAGATGAGAGCACATGTAACTAAAGACCATATCATTCGTGTGTTTCTTTATGCCATATCATTCTAAAACCCTCTCTCACCATCAAGGCATCAAACGTCACCGTTTTAAGTCTTTTTTGTCTGAGGCCCTGCATGAGTTTGTATTTGAACATCATGGGCCTTTTACGGGCTTTTCACTACTAGGCCCATCTTGTTAAATTCAAAGATGATTCATAACTACTACTCCAGAAAAGAAAATTCTTCTAGGATGAAAATAAACCACAATTTCTCAAATATTTCTTATATTTTTGGATTAACTTTAATAGTGTCGAATAATACAAGTTTGTAGAAACTGGTAAGATAACTTTCCCAGTTATAACTCTCCACATCCTATTACATTTTGTATTTTACAATCTATAAAACACCAATTAGATCATTAGCAAAGATTATACATGATATATTTTACTCTATTTAACTGATGTATCATAAAAAAAAATAAAACCAAAATATCAATTTATTTTACATGATTTATCCATAATATTGTTTTGTGCTATCTAAGTAAAACAAGATTCTTTAGAAAAAAATATCGGATTGATATACAGTATTACCAAAAAAATCCTTCAAAGTTTCCTTTTAGATATATATGGAGAATATAATCAAAGAAAATCTCTTACGATTTTCAACTGAAAAAAGTTTGATAATTTTTTTTTATTTAAATAGATTTTTTAAGATGAAAATAACTAAATAGAAAATTATTGATGGACAAGAAACACAATTAAAGAAATATGAAAACAATATAACATTTAGAAATGATTGTGATCCTAAGAAAGATGAGAAGAGTTGTGGTCATAGTGGACTGTGCATAGCACACGAAAATGTCACGATTACCACGAAAAGGTTATCCATTCGGAGCTTTGACACCTCCACTAAAAAAACTCATGCAACAAGATCAAACTAGCTTCTTCAAGAATTAAGAATCAAACAAGCTTTTTGGTTCGATCACATTAGAAAGAAAAATGGCAACGTCTGGTGCGATTTCAGGAGCTACTATCTCTTCCTTCTTCGCCAAAAGTGCTTCAACTTCAAATCCTTCTCCCAAACTCCATTCTTCTTCTTCTCTCTTTCCCCAGGTCTCTCTTCTAAAACGTATCTGATATTCTCATGTGCAAGATTGGTCTATTTCTCGTTTTCTTAGCTTCTTGAATGTGATTTGGACTTAGCTTCATCTAAAAGTATGAATCTTTTCTTCCTTTTTTTTGTTGGTTTGCGTTAGAAAACTGGGTTTCAGGGAGTTTCATTGGAAGATTCGAAGAAGAGTGTATCAGAGATCTTTGCTGTCGCCGAGAGAAAGATCATTGGAGGGTTAAATGGGTCGAAAAGATTGGAAATCAGAGCGAGAACAGCAGCTTCAAAGACAATAGAGGTTGAGGTAGACAAGCCATTGGGTTTGACTTTAGGACAAAAACAAGGCGGTGGAGTTGTCATCACCGTGAGTTTGTTTCATTAATAGCCTCTGCAATGGAGTTGCATTATCGTCCATATGTTGTTTGACAAACATTAGCGGTTTTTGTTATTGTTTTTGTTTTTATTAAGGGTGTGGAAGGAGGTGGAAACGCAGCAAAAGCTGGGCTTAAATCTGGAGATCAAGTTCTGTACACAAGCAGCTTCTTTGGAGATGAGCTTTGGCCTGCAGATAAGCTAGGCTTTACTAAAACTGCAATTCAGGCAAAACCTGATTCTGTCTACTTTGTTGTTAGCAGGTGAGAATGTCTCTATATATGTGTTTTCCTCTCTTGAACTAATTTTGGTGGTAGTCTGATTAATATTGCTAGAAATGTGGCTTCTTCTCTTTCAAAAAGGATTAGATTTTAATGTTCAAGCTTGTGATCAATTTCGTCTAAATCTTAGGCACAGTGAAAAGCTATAGGCTTGATCAAATATTTCTTGGTCTAATGCTACGGTTGATAAGTCTTCTTGATGTGCCAAGTTTAGGTTTAGTTATCTTCCTATGTGATCTCCTTGAAATTTCGTACTTGAAGTTTCATATGATGCATTGCACTCACTTCAATTACAAAATGGCGAAATTATGTTATTTGTGAAGAGTATAAATGCATTGTGCGGTTTCTACATTCATTTATAACCTTTGATCTTCACAGAGGTGCAGAAGTTGATGTCAAGAAACTTCCTAAGCGTCCAGCTCCACCGCGGTTTGGAAGGAAGTTAACCGAGTCTCAAAAGGTTCGTAATAATCTGCTGTTTTAGAAGCTCAAGTGATTAATTTGTCTTACCATCATTATCTTTTGTAGGCAAGAGCTACTCACATTTGTCTTGATTGTGGATTCATATACACTTTATCCAAACCATTTGATGAACAAGTGAGTTTGAATCCTTCACTTTTATCCCAAACTTATCTACATCTCTATATGGAATTAGAACCAAACTTTTGTTTGTTTGTTTTTTACATCTATCTCTATATTACAAAACTTTTAAAATAAGATATTGAATGTTGTTTTCAGCCGGATACATATGTATGTCCTCAATGTATAGCACCAAAGAAGAGGTTTGCTAAGTATGATGTAAACACAGGGAAGGCTATAGGAGGAGGATTGCCTCCGATTGGTGTCATTGTTGGCTTATTGGCCGGTATTGGAGGTGTTGGAGCTTTGCTTGTCTTTGGTCTTCAATAAATAAAATTTATAGTTTTTATAATTAATATTTATCATAAAAGTCCTAAATTGAGCTTTGGAATTGTAAACCAAAAATGAATGTTGATGACTAACGTTGAATTCCTTTATCAACCACACTCACAATCTGGTTTTATCGAATCATAAGATTTAGTTAGTTATTTCTTGATAATTACATAATAGCTCTAAATCTGTAATTATCCTATAATTATATATTCCTAATACAAAAAGGAATGGGAATACAAGCTATTAAAACTTATAAATAAACCAACAAATCTTTCGTCCATAATTATCGACGTCACCTGAAAGTGTTAAATCATCAACTTTTGTTATGGCTAACAAAGAAGATGATCTCAAAGAAATTTTGAAGACATACTATCGATATCTAAACAGAGAGATATCATGGAGTCAATTTAATATGCATGGCTTACACAATCATTCTTCTCATATGACAACTTCTGAAATCGACAATATGTTCGAAGAACTTGGAATTGAAGGCGAAGACCGAGTCTTTGGAGCTTCTGAGTCTTCCGGTAGGTCTATTCTTCCATCTGTTTCGGTTAAACCTAAAGATGCTATTAAGACGGAGCTGAAAAAGGAGACTCGTCCGGAAAGTGTCGATGACAAGAAGACGTGTAAACAACTTCAAATCCCAAAGACACCTCTTGAAACGAAAGAGATCCAAGAAGACTCGATTGAAACTCCAAAGAAGCCTCTTGAAACGGAAGAAAACAAAGAAGATTGGGTTTTGATAGATAGTGAAGAATCTGATGATTATGATGTCTAGGTTTGTTTAATTAGGTTTCTAATCCTTTGGTTATTAGAATTATTTTGGTGTTGAGAACTATGGAGTTTGTTCTTTCTTTTTCTGCTTGACTATGGATTTTGTTCTAGGACGGTTTTTTTATTTTTAAACGTTTTGATGGATTTTTATTTTATTTTTAAACGTTTGCCTATTATTATTAATGATGAATTGAAGTAGAGTATATCTTGAGACTTGAAACTTGACAAAAATAAGACAAAAAACAAGAGATATATTGAAACATCTATTGGGCTGAAATTAGGCCCATTAAAGCTTCAACGTGTGATACGCGTACACCACACAAGCGCCACGTGCTTCACTCTCCGTACATCCTTCTCCTTCTTTTGTACCAAAATTCACACCAAGGCAAAGTATCCAAACTTGCTCACGAAGAAAAAAATATCAAAATCGAAATCAAATCAAAGCATCGAAACCGATTCAGATCTATAAGTCTTCTTCTTCTTCAACCTTTTCCATCCATCGATCGAGGTTCGTAGTTCTCTAATGGCTCTCGAATGGGTTGTCTTAGGTTACGCAGCAGCGGCTGAAGCGATCATGGTGATCCTCTTGACGATGCCTGGACTCGATGCTCTCCGCAAAGGATTAATCGCTGTCACGCGTAATCTCTTGAAACCGTTTCTTTCGATAATCCCTTTCTGTCTCTTCCTCTTGATGGATATCTACTGGAAGTACGAGACTCGACCTTCTTGCGATGGCGATTCCTGTACCCCTTCTGAGCATCTCCGCCACCAGAAATCTATCATGAAGTCTCAGCGTAACGCACTTCTTATTGCGTCGGCTCTCGTTTTCTACTGGATTCTTTACTCCGTCACGAATTTGGTCGTCAGGATTGAGCAGCTTAACCAACGGGTCGAGAGGCTCAAGAACAAGGATTAAGCCTACACAAGCTTCGTCGTCAGGATCTTTTAGTGTTTTGTTGTTTCTGAGTGCTTCGAATTTCAATGAAAAGTCTGTCTTCCTTGTGTCTTTAGGTTTTTGGTGTTGTTTTCTTCTGCGTTTTTCAATGTTTGCTTTTTGTCCTCTGGAAATTGAGGGATGTATAATGTACTTCAATCCATGTTTGGTCTTTGATATAATATGATGAACTTGTAATCTTTCCGCTTGATGAGGCATACAATAAATCTTGGTTTCTCAATCATGAATCTCTTGTCTTTTGACAATGATTTGACAACGCAAAGACCAGTTTTAGATTGGATTAGTCCCTAGTTTTCAATCATCAGTTCTTAATAGGTAATGTATCTTGTAAAACAAGCTGCTTTATGGATCTTAATTCTTATTAGACAGACACCCTTTGAAAGCTCCATTAAACACCGTCTCAATCTCTCTGTTTTCCACAGCAAAAGAGTGTTTGAGTCTTTCCCTTTTTCTCCACAATCTCAGAATTTTTCAGAGGTTAAAATATCACAACTTTCAATTGATTTCTTCTTCATCAGGGAGATTTAACTGTTCTTTGTGTTCGTGGACACGAAAGTTTCAATCTTCGTTAATTAACTCCAAAAAGCCAGTTTTCTGTGGAATACATATGCAAAACAACCAAAGGTGAAACCTTTATTCATCCTTAATTCTCTAAACCAATTGGGGTTACTCGTAATTTATCTACATGAAAAAAAAACTCGAACTAAACTATTCTCTTCTATAAAAAATGACAACAAATTCATTGGTTCTTCCATAGAATGCATACAGCATAAGAAAGAAACATCATATATTAAAAGAGTCATAAAGAATGCTTCTTGAAACAATTCACTAGTGAAGCAAAAAACATCCCATTAGCATTCTTACAGGAAGCAAACACATTGTGACCTGATTGCGCTGAAACTATATTCACATGGTCCATCACAATATCTACACATCCCAAGTCCGCATCGCAGTTCAATGTGATGACTTGATCGCTCGCAGATGAACCCTGGATTCTAGTGTAACGCACATCGCTCACTTTCACGCCTTTGCCTCTAGTAGACAGAGTCCTTGGTTTAGCTAAATGGCAGTTCTGATCGCTATTTAGTGACATACTTAGTGCTCTGTCCTTGCCTCCATTAGTGTAACTCTGGTCTATGATTATAGGGTTCCATGAAGCAACCATATTGATATCCTCGAATGAGATTTTCCGAGCATATCCTGATCCGTTCTACAAAACAATCACACAAGAAACCGTACTTTATTGAGGAATAAACTGAATAAGATCAATGATAATGAACAATGCAAGAAAGCAAGATGAATGGTCAACCATGTATGTCTTGATACGGACACCGTTCTGTGTGTTTGTAAAAGTGCAGTTCTTTACTGTCACTTCTTCAACGGTCGCAAATTCTCCATTTACTCCAAGACTTCCTACGCTGTAATATCAAACACATACTTTATATAGTTAAGTGTTTTCCTTGGTGTATATCATATGATGATCAGCTATGAATCCTAAATTTTAGGAATCACCTGATGCCATGACCAGGGCCACAGAAAATGCGGGTTATGTTGATACGAGAGGAACCACTATTAATGGCGATGCAGTCATCTCCAGTGGACATCACAGAGTCGTGTATGTTAACTCCATTACAATTGGATATGTCAATACCATCCGTGTTAGGACTATCACCAGGTGCAGTCATCCTTAGACCAGAGACCTCGATGTTGCTTGAACAGCTTAGACCTACATGATTCCGAGGGCTGTTCAAATGTAGGAGATTGGTCATCTTAAGACCATTACAGTTGTTGAAGTGCATTGCCTTAGAAAGAAAGAAACATATATCAGTTACTTATAAATGGTTCATATCCATAAGCGTCATGAGGATCTTGCAAATAGACTTACAGAGGGACGATAACTAACGTGGCCCCACCACAAAGAACCACGACCGTCGATGGTTCCACCTCCGGTCACAACTAGACCGTTGATACTGTCAAAATTTATCCATGTAGGGTATCTTCCCGCATACCAAGTGTAACCCGGAGCCACAAGATTACCTCTTATCTAATGCAAGTAAATAAATCAATCATTGGTTCGAGTTATCGTCTGATAAGCTAAAGATCTGGTTTCACATAAAGAGTTATACCGAAAATGAAACGGAGGAAGACTTGCATGGACCGACAAATGTAAGAGGCGTAAGCATGAATGTTTTGCCTCGAGGAACTAGTAGCTTTGTCTTACCTTTACGTCCTCCTTTACACACAGCATCCCAAGCCTTAAGAAAAGCCTGAAACATATTTAAACATACACATACATTAATGCAAAGACTATATTCATTTGATACACAATTAGTAGTGATGATTATACATTTGTGTACCTTAGTGTCATCAGTCTTTCCATCGCCAACAGCTCCGAAGCTAGTGACACTTATGATTTTATGGTTTCCAACTCCATTTTTAGCCTTAAGAGATTCTTTCTCTAAGCAGAAGCCTAAGTTGTTGATTTGAAACAAACATAACAAGATGAAGAACAATGAAGACTCTTTCATCTTTCTACGACCTGTCTTTCTTGATGATGAGATATATTTCAAGGATTATTAAAGTGTTGATATATAATTTTATATTGGTTTGTATAAAGAAAGGTGGTTAATTGATAGATATTGCATTTGATTGTGTGTTAAAATGGTAAGAGATTATCGCTAATCACTAATTTTGTGTGCTATAAAATGGAAACTGATCTTGGATTATAGATGAGAGATATTGAAATCTTTTTAAATTAAGGAACATTCTAATTTTACTGACTTATTTAACGAATCAGAAACGATATACTTTACCATTTTATGTTTTGACTGAAGTAATAGTTTACTTATATATGCATGATTCTTTTTTTTTTTTGACAATCATATATGCATGATTCTATTTGTAACATATAATTACATGATTAATTATGTGTGAATATGGCTTATCCAAATATCGAAAATGATCCATCATAACTCATTACAGAGAAAATTAATTAACGCCTTCAATAGAATCATTGCATCGATTTATTATTATTTAAGGAAGATACCACTCAATAACTATAAATTGGGTCATATTTAGATTTTTAATCAAGTCTATATCATAACATTATTTCTTTCCCAAACTAACCCTATTTGCATCAGATTTCATTTGCTTCTCTTTTCAATTCTCTCTCTCAATTCTCTCTCTCTTTTCTCTCTCCCACAAGAACCTTTTCACTCCCTCCATTTTTTCTCTCAATTTTAATTGATTCCAAGTAAAGATCAATTCTGAGTTTTGTTACAAATCTCTACATACTCGATTTCTTCTTTTTCTTGTTTGTTATTTAACTCGAATATTCTAATTTTTAGAAACCCAGATTTATTTTTTTATGAATTTCGTTTTGAATTGATTGTTCTTGTAGATCTTAGGAATTATTTTTAGTTTGTTTTGATTTAAAAATAGAGAATGTTTTTAATAGATTTATGTATATGTGAAACAAATATACAAAAATCAAAGTAAAAATAGTGAAAACACGAAATCATCAAACAACCACCATATTTAGGGTTGCAGGTTCGCATAAGCTCTTAGGAAGAAGATGAAGACGAATTGGCAATTTTAATATGTGTTATCATATAAAAAATGTGTTAACAGATACTAAATGTGTTAATAGTTTATAAATATGTTAACATGGAAGATATTTGTTAATATATAACAAATGTTTTAAATTATCAGTTAACATATCTATTAACTATTGATTTAAACATCATTTGTTTTCATTCCACCCTGAATCTGTTGCGTAGGGAGCCCTACAACCAAAAGTATTATATGTATTACAATTTTTAACCTTTAACTATTTATTTATCCGATAATATAGAATACTTAACAAATAACTATTACTTTTATCTGAGAATTATATAGTTATCAGTTAACTTATCTATTTAACTTATCTATTGACTACTAATTTAAATCCTAATATAGTCACTATCAATATTTTAGTTTGTCATGTGGATATTAAGGTGCTACAGTGATAACTATTGTTTATCAGATAATTTATGAGTTAACAGGTAATTTATTTATTAGTCTGATAATATAAATGTTAACAATTAATAAATCAAGAGATAACACATTTAATGCGTGGGTCCCGCTTATCTATTTCTCTCTCTTTTAATAGTATTTGATAAGAACTTTTTAGTAATTTTTATTGTAGAGCTATAGTTTTGTCTTTAATTTCAATTACTTCATAATCATTTGATTCATAATCATTTGATTGATTAGTTCTCATGAATATTGGTTTAGTTCATCCATTGTTTAATTTGATAAATAGTAAATATGAAATTAATAATGATAATAAGTCATGGGTATTAAGGTAAGAAACCGAAAGTGGTATCTATCTACGCGTGACAAGGAAAGGATTTTGAGGAGTCTAGGTGAGTGCGATGTTTAATGGGTTTGTCACGAACTTTACTTACAAACGAAGAACTGTCCGAAAAAGACAAGATTAAGATTGGAAGAAAGATACAAAAAACAAAAGAGAGCATCTTTGGATTTTGAAGGAGTGAGAGATGGAGAGGAGAAAAGTTCTGATGTCTGTTGCGTTATCTCTTCTGGGTTTATTATCAGCTGCTACTGCCTTCGCCGCTGAAGCTACCCGAATCAAAGTTTGTCTTCCTTTTTAAACATCGCCACTTTTAGGGTTCCTCCGTCTCTTTCATTGTCTAGCTTTGTACTGAAATTTGTTGGCCTTCTCTTAAATTTCGTGTAATTTCAGCCTTGGTTGTTGCTGAAACTCTTTGAAAGAAGTAGTTTTTATTGTTGGGTTTAGTTCCATTGTTATTTTTCTGCCGATTTTAAAATTCATTGGTTGACTCACGTTTGAGATCAAAATCTCAACTTTTGAGATAGTGTTTGAGTATAAATTAGTGGGAAAGTCGTTTGTTTGAAATTGTGTACCTGCAATGAAACAGGAATGGTCCCCATTAATGGTGATTTGTCTCAGGACTTGTTGATTTCAGAAGTAAAATATTCTTAAAATTTCAATAGTTTTGGTGAAGCAGAAAATACTACATAAGTTCTGTGGATAGAGTTGTTTTTTGGTGTGCCCTGTTGGAATGTATTGGTAATTGCATATGTATACTATTCAGTGTATAGAATCAAAGTTCTGTTTACAGTAGTTTAACTTAAATCACATTCCTTTAGTCTTGAGTGAATTTGTCTGTTTATAGAATTGAAAATAAGTTGGGGACTCTTAAGCTTCTTGAAACTATCTGGTCTAAGATCACTTTTGTCCCCAGAGAATGTTTATCTCTGGTTTTGTGTTTGTGCAACACTTCAAACTTGGTCTAAAGGCTTAATTTGTCATATTTCTCTTGGTTCAATGCAGAAATCTCAGGTCAAATTTTTCACTTCGGATTCAATTAAACAATGCTCTTATCCAAGAAGTCCAGCTTACAATCTCGGCTTCACTTCAGCTCTGTTTCTAATGATGGCTCAGATAATCGCGAGTGTCTCAATCGGTTGTTTCTGTTGTTGTAGAAAAGGTTTAGCTCCTTCAAGATCTAATTGGGTTATAGCCTTATTATGCTTCATTATTTCTTGGTAATTCTCAATTCATTATTTCTTGTTCCTTTTGTTTTCTTTAACAGTAGGTTTCCTACTTATAATCTGCTTACAACTGATGATTTCGTTTGACTCTAGGTTCACTTTTATAATAGCTTTCCTATTTCTGCTAACTGGAGCTGCACTCAACGATGAACACAACGAGGAGACAATGTATGCTAGTAACTACTTCTGCTACATTGTGAAACCGGGTGTTTTCTCAACCGGTGCTGTGCTTTCACTTGTTACTATTGTCCTTGACATTGTCTATTATATAAATTTGACTTCAAGTAAACAAAATGTTGCTACCACAACTACGGCTGCGAACCAAGGAGGAGGAATAGCAATGGGGCAGCCTCAGATTCCCGAGAGAGTAGAAGATCCTGTCTTTGTTCATGAGGATACTTACATGAGAAGACAATTCACTTAAAAACAGACAAGACTTGCTTGTACGACAAGTTAGGATTTAGTAGAAGATATAGATAAAAAGATACAATTGGTTTGTGTATGATTATTGTGTGTGAGACTATAAATAACAAACTTTGTAATGATTGTTAAAGTGGAAATCCTTAAGAACCCTAAAAACGTCTATTTGTCTATGTGATATAGTTTAGGTAAACGATTAGGAGTGTTCAATTTAAGTAAACGATTTTGCTAAAATTTATTAGTTACCAACAACCAAAAAATGGTAAATTCTATCAAACTAAGAGAAAAATAAATAAATAAAGTTTGTAGAGAAATGTGAATGGTATCCATCCACCGTAAGTGGAACAACAACCACATGCTCTACCCAACACCGCACAACAACCAGTTCTTACAATCTTGAGTCAAATGAAATACCAAACACATCTACTCTCACTTCTTCTCATTTATAAACTTGTTTCGATAGACAAATTTTTTAAAATATCATATAGATAAATCTTTCTTGTTAGTAATTAGTGGAATTACAAAATGGTTGTGAAACTATATGGGCAAGTGACAGCAGCTTGTCCACAAAGAGTCTTGCTTTGTTTTCTCGAGAAAGATATTGAATTTGAGATTATTCATATCAATCTTGATTCATTTGAGCAGAAAAAACCAGAGCATCTTCTTCGTCAGGTATACATATTATTTTACTTAAATAAATCAAATGTGAATGTATTTAATACAATTCTCGTTTTTTTTTATAGCCATTTGGTCAAGTTCCTGCCATAGAAGATGGAGATTTCAAGCTTTTTGGTAATGTGATTATAAGAACCTTCTTTTTTCTATCATTTATATATTATGTTTTGAAATTTGGCTCTTGTCTTTGGAAGAATCACGAGCCATTGCTAGATACTACGCGACCAAGTACTCAGACCAAGGAACGAATCTTTTGGGCAAGTCTCTAGAGCACCGAGCCGTCGTGGACCAGTGGGCCGACGTAGAGACTCATTACTTCAACGTTCTGGTCCAACCCATTGTGATGAATCTATTGATCAAGCCAAGGTTAGGCGAAAAACCTGACTTGGTTTTGGTCCAAGAGCTCAAGGGGAAGCTCGAGGTGGTCTTGGACATATACGAAAACCGGCTTGCTTCGAACCGGTTTTTGGCTGGTGATGAATTCACTATGGCTGATCTAACACACATGCCGGCGATGGGTTACTTGATGAATATAACCGATATTAACCAGATTATTAAGACTAGGGAGAATTTGAACCGGTGGTGGGATGACATTTCGGCTAGACCGGCTTGGAAGAAGCTCATGGAGATGGCTAGTCAAAAGAACTAATTACCTCGAGTTTATGATGATTGAACCAAATAAGCTTTAATATTTTCTGTTCATGTTTCTGCTTCTGTTTGTTTGGCTTTTATACGTTTCAATAATTCCTGCACAAATGTTGTCTGAATTTTGTTTGCTTCCTCCATAGTTGTGCTTCAAATGCTGTCTTATTCATAGATCACTTTACTATATTTTCGGACGCAACCTTATATATATCACAAAACTCTTTCTTCAACCAAAATATTTTTCTATCTTCTCATTAAGCCAAGAGAATCAAAGAACTAAAAATAATAAAAGAGATTACTTTTTTACATACAGAAAAATAATGTCACATATAAGAATTTGTTTCCCAGATTAATATGTATAATAATATATTAGTTAACAACATAAATTCGACCCTAAATTTCTTCTTTAATCACAAAAATGTGCTCATTGGTTGTTGTTCCTCCTGCCATTCATGTCGATGAGGAAGAAGATAATCTTGAACTTGAAGTCTTTAGTACTGATTTAGCATAAGCTAATGGCAATGCTGCTATTTTCTTGGCTTTTCCCACATAAGCTCTCTTTGTGAAATTGTTGTAATCATTCGCTTCAATCTCGTCCAATATTCTCCTGTACAAGAGCAGAGATGCCCATACCTGAAAGCAAGCCATGGTTTAGAATTACTCCAAAACAAAATTCTGGGGCAAAAAACGAAATGAAGTTCATAACAAGACTGTTTTAAAGATACTTACCGGCCATCTGCTAGCTGCGCTGAGCTCAGTGACGCCTTTCTCAGCTTCGTCAAAGAACATTCTTGCTCGTTTAAGCTGCATTTTCATGAAGTTTCTCCATTTATCAGTGACTTTTCCGGCGAATATGTCTTCATCTGAGAGACCAGCCTGAGCCAATTCGTCCTGAGGTAGATAAACCCTTCCTCTTCTGGCACTGATAGAGAGAGCAAAACCAGTTTAAGAGAGGTATATGAATCAAGAAACCGGTTTCAGTGAAACATGTATAATCGAGAAACTGGTTTAAAGTGACATGCGAATCAAGAACCCTGGTTTAAGAAAGACAAGTGAATTAAGAAACTGATATATGAATTCAAGAAACCAAAGCTTGAGAGTTTATAAAAGAAAAACACTTACTCTTCTCCTACATCTCTGAGTATGTTAGTAAGCTGATTGGCAATACCGAGGGCAAGGGCAGCGTTGTAAACACTTTCAGTTGTTGCTTTCGACTTAGGATCAATTCCCATAACTGGAACGCTCATCAAACCCACGGTTCCTGCGACATAGTAGCAGTAAAGGTAGAGGTCATCGAAGTTCTTGTATCTTGATTTCCTCAAGTCCATTCTCATCCCTTCAATCATGTCTCTAAATGGCTGAAATACAAAGAAACATTAGCTCAAAATTTTATAATGTATTGAATGTTCTTTGACCTATGAAATGAAATGGGGAAGCTAGATCAGACAGAGCGAGGCTAACCTGAATATCAACCGGGTATCTAGCAACTGTATCAGCGAGAGCAGCATCAAGCATATCGAAAGGACGGCCGCGGAAAAGATCTTCTAACCGTGCTTCCCATCTATCTAACGCCATGGGAGTTATATGTGAAGCATTAGGTCCATCTACGAGTTCATCTGTTCTTCTACACCAAACTGCACCAAAAAAACAGAGCAAAACAGTCAGATTGAAACCAATCAAAAATAAAGAAAATAACTATTACTATATGATATTTTAAATCCAGATCCTCTGGCTAATAGTAGGGTCATGAGCTATGATTGTTCAGCATGAGAAGTAGATCTCAAAAGCCTAAGACTATTGGGCCCAAAGAGCCCATTTAACCCCATATTAACTAAGCTAATACTTGGGTCTTAATCTTAAATATTTGGATGGTTGGTGCTCATGGATTAAAGCTAACTAAAGAAGTCTATATTTCATGAGTGTAAGTTTCATGGAATCTATATAGAACTTCTTATAGCTAAATACTAACTAAGAGACACAACAGAGCGAGATCAAGCAATCGAGAATCAAACAACAATGATGACATAAGCTTAAACTCCAATCAACTTTGAGCATCACATTTATCAATGATGACAACGCAAATAACAGTTCTTCAACCATAGATTTTGTGCAGTAACTCACCGTAAATAGCCCAAATTGCCTTCCGCCTTTCGGGTGTCATAAGCAAAGTTCCTGCAACAGAAAAATTACAACTCAGAAAACGAATACCAAAGCCAAAGAAGAGAGAAAGAAAAAAAGAAAAGAAGATCCAAACCGAGATAAAACGTTTTGGCATATTCAGCACAAACTTCGCCACATCGATCATAAGCCTCACCCAACAAACTCAAACTCCCTGGAAGAACAATATCTTGTGGTTTCTTTACATCAATATCAGGAGAAGGAGACCTAAGCTGTTTGTTCACTAAAGCAGCTTGTTTCAACACAACATTGTAAACCTTCTCTTCAGATGAGAGGTGTATCTCTCCTGCAGGGCTTGCTACTAAGCTTGAAGACACAACACCACTTCTTCTTCGTCGGTTCATTACAGAAGAAGAGCTCCAAGTTGGTGTCTGCTTCCTAGAGAATACTCTTGAAGATTCAAGAACCCTTACCAACCCACAATTGTTCATTGGGTCTGGATTTGGAGAAGCAGCAACATAAAACACTGCTACAGAAGAAGACATACTCAAGTTCTTAGGAGTGAGAGAAAAATCTCTACTTTATTTTCGTCTCGCTCTCGGGTTACTCTGTTTCTTCACTTAAAATAATCAAAATCCAAACTTTACAGTGAAACCCAGTTTTCGATTTGGATCAAACTGATAGATACGAAATGCTTTCCTGCAAAATGAATAGATAACGAAAGACTAGTCGATTAGGAATCGAGATCTCAAATTCTCTTTATAAAGCGAGAAAGAAACTCAATTTCTTCAAGCAAGTAACCGATTTTCATGAGCAAAGAGAAGATCTTCAAAGCAAATGAAGAACATAAAAAGAGAAAAAAAAAACAAGCAAATCCCTTGATTTTCTAACCAAATACCCAACTGAGTTCCATCTATTTTATCACTCCAATTACACACATAAAATCAAAGAAGTAAGATAGATTACGTTTCGTTGTATATCAACCATTTTAAGGTACAGAATGCAAAAAAAAGAAAAAGAAAAAACCCAGAAGTAGCAGAACAGTAGAATCACATGACAGAGTGAGCTTAACCAAAGGAGAAGAAAATGAGTGATGGAGACAAAAGCCTACCTTTCTCTAAGAACAGTATCACCGAGAGAAGTTTGAAGGAGGAAGAAGAGGAGATTTTCAAACAATTAATAAATCAAAAGACAGTAAAAGGTTTGACTCATAAATGTCAGAAAATTCTCAAGAAATAATTTAGCAACGCTTACTGTAATATATACATACATGTACACATGGTAGAAGATGTCTCTTCCTCTTATCGCAAATAATCTCACCCACTCAATTTTTTTCTTCTTCTTCTCTCCTCTTTTTTTTTGTTTTTTTTTTTTTTTTTTTTAG
>WJSH01004574.1:32287-63261 GCA_009757365.2 Lepidium campestre
CCCAATTAAAAACCCATTACCTTTTTAACCTGTTTTTCTCCTTTTTGGCCAAATTCATTTCTATTATTTACTTAATTAAAATCTAAAATGTGTAAAAATTTTGATTATTCCATCTTTGATTTATCCACCAATTGACTGCCAGGTTGGGTATAGTTGTTATTTACATTTTTCATATAAGTATACAGTACTTTAAACTTACATTTTATATAAAATTGATAGGATGTATTAAGTATAAACAATGATTAAAAAATGAATTTTATGTTATAAATTGAACTTGGTCGATTTAATTGTTGATAAAAAAACTGTAAAAACCCGATATATATATATACAACATAATGCATATTTGTGATACGAATAATGGTAAAATATTGTTGTGTTACGAAAGTTAATTTCACTTTAGCGAGGCTTGTAATATGAACATGATGAGTATATTTTATGGTCAACCAAAAAGGTAGACATGACATTAACAGAGATCAATCAGATGGGATCAATAGTAATTAAGTATACAAATTAAAAAAAAAAAAGTTAAACATATACAAGTTATAAAATTAATATAAGTATTTGGGATTGTTGGTAGAAAGGAGGATCGGGTGTTGGGTGTGGGACCATGCCAGTTTGGGTAAAGAGGATTAGAGAGAGTGTATTTGTTGACATAAGATCAGCATAAAGAGAGATTACAGTGACGCCACGTGGATTCATTAGCCAATGGGAGAGCGATAAGCTTATCATCAAATACGGAGGAGCACCGGTGGTTATAGTGGGCGACGTTGCTTTCCACGTGTCTTTATTTCATTGGTACAAATTCTATAAAGTTAGATTTCCTCTTAGTCGGCATATGGGTCCCACTCTCTCTACACTCCTCTCAACTCTCAACTCAACTTGCTCTAGACGGAGTTACTCTATTACATTCAGAAGGTTTGTCTTTTTATGATTTTCTTTTTTAATTTTTTCTTAGTTTTGGTTTTTTCCTTTGTCTCTTCATGATTTTAGTCTTGTCCGTGTTTTCTCCGTATCTTGTTTGAAATACATGCTCTTCTAAGAAACATACTTGCTCTTAATTACGATATATAAGTTTAATTGTGTGTTTTTTTTTCCAATTCTAACAAGTTCTGGATCCAAACTTATAGTTATAATCTGTTCAAGTATCTTCAAATCCCATTGATATATATATATTTTTTTTTATATAGACATCCCAAAAAACATAGCAGGCTTCATTTGAATTAGTCTTTTCCGCTGAAATTCACGATAAAATCAGTAAGATTCGATACAATTTGTCAAACAATTTACGTGCTAGAATTAGTAGACGAGTGATGGAGACATTGTTGTAAATGGAAACGTGTACTAGTAACTCGTGTTATCTTTCGTGGCCCATTTTTAGTCCGAGATTGAAGATTTATCGTTTTATATAAATCAAATAATATAGTGAAAAACAAAATATATTCCAATAATAAAATTAAAGTGAATAAAATAGGTTTTATTATAAAAAGTACCAATGAAATGGACTGTAGTCAGCATTTACATGGTTAGATGGCTCGACACGTAGTGTTACTTAATGCTGCAAGTTCTTCTTCTTGTTTTCAGCTGCCTCCCTTGAATATTTTTATACAAAATAATTGTGATGACGAGTTTTAGTCACTCTAGTTTCTAAAATGGTCTAGAAAACGCTCTAATATATAATTTATAATAATTTGTTAATGGCTACGTATAGAGTCAGCCACGTAACACTAAATGGATATGTCATCGTAACAGGAATTAATTGTGTTATATTTTAACATAATATTACTTAACCTATACTTTTTGTTCTTTGTGTGTAATACCTAATTCATACACTTACAAAGTTTCATTCAAATAAATAGTAAATAGTTAGTACTATAACATAACTATAATCTTGTGAAGTGGTTCAGAAAGTAAGTCAATATATTTATTTATCATCAAATATATATATATATAAGTTTTAGATACAGAAATGTGTATCTTCCATTGAAGAGTTACATAATTTGAAATGTTAAACTACATTATCACATTTTACATGGAAGCCACGACACGTAATAAAAAGACGAAGTGTCAAAAAACCTTAAAGTTTGGAACTATTCGACCATTAAATGAATTTGTACTCACCACATGATTTGTTTGCTAAGCTACCACTTTCTTTGTGAGCCGTAAGAAACTCCATGAATATTCTTTCCTCTTATTTTGCAGATTCTTTTGTACTTTGTTTTGTTTTCCTTTTCTCTCACTTTACATGTACTTCTTCTGTCTAGCTTTGGCATATAGTTGATATTGGGCTCAACATATAGGCCCAATAACAAATTCTAGAAATCGATGGAGGCTATAAAGAGCCCAAGAAGCTCGAATTGTAGAACCAAAATCGGAGAAAGTATTTGGACCATACCGGATTTAACCAATTGACGTGTCCACGTTGTAAAAACTAGCTTGAGGGCATTTTCGTAATATTACTGAAAAGCCGTGCGCGTAAGAATCAGGAGGGTTTTAGGAGAGTCAAAAACCTAGGAAGAAGAAGAAGAAGAAGAAGAAGAAGAAGTATGGACGTAGAACACCAAACCATGGAAACGTTCCTGCGATGGGCAGCAGAGCTTTGCATTTCAGATTCCAACGATTCTTCTCGATTTCGAAATTCATGTCTAGGCCATTCTCTTTCCGTCGCTAACTTCCCTCTCGCTGGCGGGTTCGTAGAAATGAATTCGATTTTTGTTTGAAAATTCCTAAGATTTGTCTTCCCATTTTCCGATTGATGAAATTAGGAGAGGTTTGGGTGCTATTCGTGAGCTCAAAAAAGGAGAATTGGTTTTAAAAGTTCCGAGAAACGCGTTGATGACTACAGAATCCATGGTCGCAAGAGATCAGAGATTGAACGATGCAGTTAACCTCCACGGATCACTTTCTTCGACTCAGGTTCTTTTTCTCTTGACCATTTGAATATGTTCTGTCTTGTATCTGAGAAAATCTCAAAGACTTTAAATCGTTGAACTTGCAGATACTGAGTGTATGCTTATTATATGAAATGAGCAAGGGGAAGAACTCTTTCTGGTATCCATATATGGTGCATTTACCTCGTGACTATGATCTCTTGGCTACATTTGGGGAATTCGAGAAGCAAGCCTTACAAGTTCTGTGCTTACTACACTTATGTGTTTTATTTTGGTTTTTTGAATAGGTTAGATCTCATGTTTCTAGACTGAGATCATGATCTTTTTTCTTTCATTTTTTTCTGCTGATTTCAACTCTAAAAATGGAGTCTTACGATCATGTCCTTAGGTTGAAGATGCTGTTTGGGCTACTGAGAAAGTCATAGCAAAGTCGCAGTCTGAGTGGAAAGAAGCTGTTTCGTTGATGAAGGTTTTAGATCTCAAGCCAAAGTTTCAGAGTCTCCAGGCATGGATTTGGGCTTCTGCAACGGTAAGCACACTTCAGAGTCTTCATGTGAAAGATGTTCGAGAAATCGTTGATAACTGATCAGAACTCTTGTGTTAAGCTTAGGCCTTCATGACTCTTGCCTACATTCTATAAACTTACAGCTTCAAACTATTATTCTATTTGAAGATATCGTCACGGACGTTGCATATACCATGGGATAGTGCTGGCTGCTTGTGTCCTGTGGGTGACTTGTTTAACTATGATGCTCCTGGACATGATATGAATACCTCCGAAGGTCCTGAGGATACGATCGAGACATTATCTCCCCAGCCTATTTCAACTACTAATCACGAATGCCAGAATAATCCGGAGGAAGCAGGACTTCTTGTTGAGACACAGTCTGAAAGGCTCACAGATGGTGGATTTGAGGAAGATGCCAATGCTTATTACCTTTATGCAAGAAGGAATTATCAGCAAGGAGAACAGGTACAAGTCCTTAACCAGCATTGTTACAGCAGCTATGAAGCATAAGATAGAAAAATATTAAATGGTGAGGGACTGTGTTTCTGGGTGTAGGTTCTTCTATGTTACGGGACTTACACAAATATAGAGCTTCTTGAGCACTATGGGTTTATGTTAGAAGAGAACTCAAATGACAAGGTCTTCATTCCTTTGGAAACCAGCCTTTATTCTCTTGCTTCGTCATGGCCTAAAGATTCTTTATACATTCATCAAGATGGTAAGCCGTCTTTTGCACTTGTATCGACGTTGAGACTGTGGTTGATCCCACAAAGCCAGCGTGACAAGTCGATTATGCGCCTTGTTTATGCTGGATCTCAGATATCTGTTAAGAATGAGATTCTAGTCATGAAGTGGATGTTGGAGAAATGTAGAAGTATTTTAAGGGATCTGCCAACTTCTGTGCCAGAGGACACTGTGCTTCTTCATAACATTGATAAACTTCAAGATCCCAAATTGCATCTGGTGCAGAAAGAAATAGAAGCTTTTGGCAGTGAAGTACGCTCTTTTCTCGAGGTGAATGTCAATGGTTTTTCTGGGAAAGCTGTAAAAATTTCCAGGAAAACTAACAGGATGATAAGCAAATGGAGATTGTCCGTGCAGTGGAGGCTAAGCTACAAGAGAATTCTTGCAGATTGCATTTCTTATTGTAATGAGAAAATGAATAATCTCTCAGATAACCTAGGTTTAGGATAAGAGATTTGTAATGTACATCAAAATTGACCCTTTTTAATTTATCAGTGCTCGAAACAGGAGCTCTAATCATTGTTTACATCTATAGAGAAGTCAAAAAGAATTACTTGTACTTGGTAAAATCTACAGTTATGTCTTCATCAATTGCAAGTATGAATCAAAGATAGTAAGCTGAAGCCAGACAGATGAGGAGATCTGTGAGGATGAGACCAACAACGTCAAAGACAAACTTTGGAGCAAATAAACCCCAAACCTGCAAGAATTCACGAGATAAATGTTTTAGTCACAGAAACAACACAAGAACCTTCATCTGAGTGAATCTTTCTGTGTTTACCATCAGATGTCTTCTGTGGATGGTGACGCAGAGGATTGTAGCTGTGACAGTTGTCGCGGAGATAACTCCATAGAGCATATACATCTGATGAGAATAATTTTTTTGATATTAACATCGAGGTTGCTGAATTTCTGCTAGAAAGATACCAAAAATGAATAGATGTGAAGACGCCTTACTTTAAACAACTGGTGGTGCTTTATGCCACGAGCCTGAGGAGTTTGTGAGTGGATCGGTATGAGGAGAGGAAGTCCAAATACAGAAAGGATGATTGAGAATCCAAATGTTTCGATTGTCAAAAGAATGGCTTGTCGTATAAGCACAAACTCATCAAACCTGTATAAAATATGTAAGCCAAAACCATCATATAGAAGGACGACTTGATTGTTGTATGAGTTTATGGAAGATGGACCTACCCAACAAATGCAGCTCCATAACGTAGGCCATCAAAGGCGCACCAATGCCCGCTTGCAAAAAACATGCATATAGAAAGAAGACTCCATTGCATCACAGAGAGAGGATTTATTTTTGAGAATTTGTTCTGTCCATCTGATTGGGGCTTTCTCTCTACACCCTCCAGCCTCACAATGCAATAGCCTACATAGATTTAAAAGCATGAGTCAAAAGTGACGTGAACTGCCATCTTTGTTATAAAGCTTTTTGCTTTGATAATCAGCAAGTGCGAAGATTATACTACCAGTCAGCAAATATGCTAATGCAAGCATTGATCCTTGCTTCCCGGACAACAGAATTACTGGTGCGCTACAAGCAGATACAAGAGCGACAATTTTGGTGGTCCAATTCGTGTCTTGTCCTGTGCAAAACATACGGGCAGAAGCTAAGAGGAAGAGCTGCACCAATCCTATAAGATATATAGTTTGAGGGATGCGGTTTCTTCCTCCAGTCACTTGAAGTAAACCATCTAAACCAAATATCTTGCAGTCTGACGCCCATAGCAAAGCTATCAGAAAGTAGCTTATCATACTACCAACAGTAAGATACTTCCACAGCCCCTCACTGGATGGCTTAGCTATCGCTATGTAGAGCATGCAAATGAGTATGATCACAGATAGAATAGGTGCAATTTCAATCGCATATGTCAATGCTCGATGATCTGGAGCTATCCCAAGCATCCACGATGGTGAGCTACTCATAAACTGAGAAGTTGCAGCTTGCTTTGTCAACCCAATATCTATAGACACTCTGAGAACAGAAACCATAGCAAGAAATATAATAGCCTGTAGACAAGATAACTGAATATTATTACCTGACAAGCAACTTAGAAGGTAATAACCAGAACTGAAAAAGACTTATACTGACTTCTTTCCGCATTGTTTTTCTCATAACTGAATACCGCAGCTTGATAAGTCCAGTTGTTGCCAGGAGAAAGTTTGCAACTTTTCCTTCTTCCACTATTGACACAAAAGATCTCTGTAAGCAGAAAGAAAGGAGGAAAAAATGCAACCTTAAAATTACTTGAAACTTACAAATATAGCTGTTTGAAAGAAAGCTACAAGCACGAATCGTTACTATAAAGAGAGTGAAAGCTGCACCAGTGGACAACCCAGAATTCACTGCATAAGATTTGTCGCCATGGAAAACAGAAAGAAACTGTAGGATGAGTGATATAACCAATATCCCAAACCCAGTAATCATTAGATTCAGATTGAACTCTGTCCACTTAGACCGGGCAAGTTCCACAACGCTTGAGAAGAAATTCAAATATGCTGCAATTTGGTCTTTAAGGGCACCCATATTTTTACTGTCTTCATCTCCATTTCCATCCATCAATATGTGTTTGACAGAACTAGACCATTTCTGTTCCGCTGTGGAATATAGATCTGATATACTCGACATATCATCGGAAGAGAAACCAACAACGGATGAATTAGAATATACATCAATATATCTTTTCACCTGCAGATTAATGGAATAGGAAAATGAGAGTCCAAAAACAGAACATCATTACAACAACTTATTTAAAGTTTTCAAACAAAGGACATTGTTACCTGCCAAGCATTCACACAAAGGACATTCACATAACTTTTCATCCACTCTTTTACGGCTGACTGGGTGCCAAGATAGCCCAACTCAGTGTTATCCAAATTCCAGCTACCGGAACCAAGGGCATAGAGTTCAGGGTTGACATGCCCAATGCTGAAATTTTGAAATTTGTAACAAACTATTACAAAAATATATGCAGACGGAAATTTTCCTGAACAGAAGCAATAAATTAAATATGACAATGATCCTTACAAGGCACCTTCCGAAAGGAAAAGAAATCCCAAGCAAAGCTGACAATGTTGCCGCAAAATCAAGCTGAAAATAGATCAAAATAAGTAAGTCTGGCAAAGGAAAGGCATTGCACAAAATTTGATACTGACCTGCTCAATGGAGCTGATGCAAATTTTCTTCCACTCCTGACATTAAAAGGAACCCAATATAATTCCAGTAATAAAATATCTCAAAGTCAAAATCTTATGAGCTCGCAAGTAACAATTACCGTATTTTGTTTACAAGATGAGGTATCAAACTCAGGAGGAACCGATGTTGTATGCTTCTTCGTACTCATGGCAAACATGGATGTCTCTACCTGTAAAGGGATTTAGAAGTAAAGGTGGATTAGTAATTTTAAAGCGGAGTTAGTAGTAGAGGAAAACCAATTTCTTACCTCTTCAGCAGTCCCTCCGCCATGATCCCCATTTAGTGTCTGCCCATGATCACCCATTACAATAAGCATAGTACTCTCATGCAAACCACCTGGCCCCGCCTGGCCCTCCAATATATTGATGACTTTCTAGACGAGGAAAGTTAGAATGAATATGAAACAAGATTACCATATAATATACTAACTGCCACTCGACGACACACTTAATTGACTTTTGTTGCAACCATGTTAACAGGGGATGAAAGGTACTGTATTTACCTCTAAAACTGTATTATATTGCTCCAACTTATTAATCATTGGGCTGGAATCCACTCCGTATATATGCCCTGCATGGTCCTGCAAATGTGAAATTAGTTAAATCAAAGAGATGAATAGTAAGATGACAAAGAAAAAAGATTAAAAGACAACTGCTAGCATACCACGCCAAGAAAATGTGCAATTAGAACGTCCCAATCGTCTTTGTAAAGAGTTGGAAGTAAGTGCTCAATGCATCCATTGTCAACCTGTCACACCACGAGGAATATCATACAGTTTAACACTTACATAGGCTCTACCCACAAAAGTTATCTCGGAAAGAAACATGATAATAAAGGAACAAGACATTAATCACTTACAGTATCAAGGTCTTTAACATTGAAAGAAGGGAAAGGATACGACTTTTGAAATTGATTTGGGAACAACTGCGTCCAAGTATCATCACCCATCATCACCACCCGTTTCCCATTTAACACTAACTATAAATAGATAGAACCCATTCAAGTCATAACCATGCAACCCATCGAAGTGGCATTAGAAAACAAACACTTTTTTTATTGAGATAAGCATAAACCTGATTGATGAAGTTATCCTCAACAATAGCAGGAGCACCGAAACTATTCCCAACATCGATAAAAGTAGGCAATCCACCAGTTGTTAATCCCTGAAGTCGCAGCAAAAGAATTCACATTGAAAAGAGCTAAAGCAATCCATGTCGTCAACATACTAGAAAATGTATAAAAATTTAGAACCTTGAGACGCTGCAAACTCGTTGTAGGAGGATCGGCAAAAGCCTTAAAGATCTTAGCAGACGATTCGTTAGCAAATGCAAGCTTCTGCAAGATTGTCAATTTGTCCATCCATGGCTTTGGTTCTGTCAATTAGAGAATTATTTGTAGTTTCATTACTTAAACCAGTAAAAGGCAATACTTACACACGTAGATAGTTCCAACTCACCTGGGAAGAAAGCACTCGGGGCTACAAAATCGATTCTGAAAAAAAAACAAAAAACAGTCGAACATCATGAAAAGCTTATGGATTCATGATATTATATTGATTCTGATAAGTTTAACAAGACCAATCAGTCTTCAAACCTGAGAGCATCCAAGACGATAATGACGACGCGATCGACAACCGGTTTGTTCCAACATTTCGGCTGATTCTGATTTTGGGTGGTATTGGAGTCTGAACCGTGATTTGGGCGTGGAGAAGCAAGGCAAGGAGAGAGAGAAACGTCGGAGCAAGTACTATGAAAAGGAAGCTCTGTTCGAGTAAGCAAAAACCCACGCGTGAAGATCAGAATAGCGACAGAGTGGATCAAGAGAAACCCTATAGCTATCAGCTTGTTATTCTTCAGACTTATCTCCATCTCCGGATCAAATTTCTCCGGTCGTATTCTCGGAAGTTAGATTTCGCCGTGACGGCGGCAAAATCAACTAGACGAAGATGTAAAATGCAGAAACGACGTCGTTTTACTGAAACATTGTTACTAGTAGCAATCAAATTTTGCTGCGTTTGCGTTTATTGTTAGCATAATGCGTCGCCGTTTATCCAATTCGGTTTACGCTCCTTGTCCGTTATAGAAAATAAACCGTTAATTTAGCTAAACCATCTCTTTATAAATTCTGGCCAATAATTTTTTTTTTTTTATTCTTCCCCTCTTCTTCTGTGCCTTGATGATCGAACTCTAGAGGTGTAGCATAGCTGCTCAAACCAAATGAGCTACAACATCAGGCAGCCAATAATTTTTTTATTTTATTCTTTTCTTATGTGCTCGATCGAGTGACCTCGTAGACTCAAGCAGTGACTCATGCTGAATGCTACCCACAGGCTGCTTACGACGCGCTCTAGCCAACAATTTATGCTTCAACTCCTTGAGGCTTTTTAATTCTATTTTTCTTCAATTCCGGTTTAATATGGATCTTACATGGGATTTGTATTCAATATATAGTCGTTCTTACAAGTAGATAAACCCCAATGATTATGTCCTTTCGATCATGTCTTGTATAATACTTTCAAGATAGTTCAATCCATGCGTCTCAGTTCATGTAATTTTTAGTAACCAAACAAAAAAAAATCAAAACTTTATGAAGCTAATTAAGGAGAAGGATCAGAATATTGGCTTGACTTCCTCTGATGAGAGGAAATAATAAATCGCTCAGTATAATCAGATTCGATCATTTGGGGAAATTGTCATCACTTCCAATCTCCATTACAATTTCTAAGTTATTTGGATTTAAAGAAAAAAAACCAAGATTTATAAAGTTTAAACAAAGAAATCTGCTTAAGAGAAATAACCAGCAAATTCAAAACAGAAAGCTTTAGAAAAAGAATTTGAAGGAGAAGGATCAGAATATTGGCTTGACTTCCTCTGATGAGAGGAAATAATAATCGCTTAGTATAATCAGATTCGATCATTTGGGGAAATTGTCATCACCTCCATTTCTCCATATACAAACAGCTCCAAACTTTATGCTTTTGTTTCAAGAGAAAAAAAAGGAAATTTCATAAACAAAGGAACAAACTGTTCAATAACTCCATCGTAACTTGATGAAAAATTAAGGAGAAGGATCAGAATATTGGCTTGACTTCCTCTGATGAGAGGAAATAATATTCGCTCAGTATAATCAGATTCGATCATCTGGGGAAATTGTCATCACCTCCATTCTCCATTACTTTATATTTTCAAGAAAAAAACTAAGCAAAAACAGAGCAGGAAGCAGACGATGAAAACCTTAGATCTTGAGTTGATTATACGAAACTAATACAAAAGTTAGATTTATCCTTCTTTTCAAAAAAAAAAGTTAGATTTACCCTACTCTGCAAATTCGAGCTGATTGGAGAAGAAGACCCAGAAGGTCTTTTCAAAGTATTATCAAAACGAATAACAGAGATAGGAAAAAGATTTGGCGTCAACTCATACACAACGAACATAAACAAGAACGGTGGTAATCAGTAAAAGTGACGCACAATCTAATGAGGAAAAACCAAAGAAGAAATTGAAGAACAGAGAAACAATGAAACTCTAGCAGAGGAGAGAAGTCGACGGCTGATTCTTTTGGGTCTGTGGTTTAGTCAATGTCTATTTATAGGTGTGGTGATGTTTATGTCATGAAACCCTAACGCGCGTGTTATTCACGTGACTTGTTATCTGAGGAATTTTCTATTGGGTCTTTATATTTTGTTGGGCTTTGGTGACATTCAAAGAATTTTTAGTATTGATCATTTTTAATATAATATATGATGCAAAATAATACAATTTCTCTCCCCAATTACATTTAACAGCAACGATGAAATCAATCTAATCTTGTATGCATGTGTAATAGTGTATATGTATATCCTCCCTTGAATAACGACAATTAATAATAAAAAATAAATAAATCAGAAAATAATAGTAAGACATTTGTAATAACGTTTTGCAACTAAACTAATCTGTTTCAGTTTCATTTTGGCAACATTTTCAGCCTTCTGAAACCAAGAATCATTGTCTTCTTCCATTAACATTGTTCTTTCCTCGGATCCTTGAACCGGATTTATGTGAATTTTTAATATCTGCGATGGTACGACTTGATAGTATAAAATTTCCGTCGTTTGTCTTGTACAAATTAGCATTTTATGGTTTACAACTCTAATCTCTTCTTCAATCATTTCGAGTCCTGGAGAATTTAAGGTTATGTTTGAATTGTCGTTGTCTTCTACTTGGTTCTCGAATGAGAAAAAATCATCGATCTCTATGTTGTTGATTGTATTAATCTGAGAACCGCCTGTAATGATAGCAAAAAAAACAAAACAAAAAGTTTCAATTATTTCCGATTTTATATGCACCACATTAATGTCAAGAACAAATTTCAAAGAAGAAAGAAACTAGCTAGAGGTTATGAATCGTACCCACCATAAAATTCAAGATCTTGGTCATTATCTTCGAAGCTTGGCAAAATCTGTTCTTCTATAAAACTCTGTTAATAAAGATAAAAAGAACATTCATATATGGTTTAGAATTAAACGAAGAAATCAAGTTAATGAATATGATATTATATTAGTCAGTACCTGTGTTAAATTATCGTTAGACATTTTCATCCATGTGGAATTTCCATCATTGAGCAATAATTGTTCATCGGAATTTCCAATGTGTATCAAGTGATCATCAACGTTGTTGTTATAGAACTGGTTGGAGTTACTTGCGGGGAAAGTAAAGTCTTGGAAACCGCTTTGACAGCTGTTTTGACTCGTTGTCTTGCAGAAATCAGTGGTTTGAACCGGCGATTTTTCTAGTCGCAATGGTGGCAATGACATTTGATGCTGCAACATCTCACATTCAATTCCTGTATTCACCTTTGATTGAGTGAGGTATGGATCATAAGGAGATCTGTAATCTGAAAAGCTTGCTGGTATATTGTGTGACAAGTACTGAGACCAGTCATCACGATTAGGTACTGCGTTTCCATATCGCGGTTGGGGATCGATAGCGTTATTATAATGTTGAACTTGATGTGTATTTGAAGTTATTTCAAGATCTGAACAAACGTCAAAACTCGAGTTAGCACTTATATTGGAGCTCGTGTGAGCGTAAGGTTGATGATGTTGCTGATGTTGATCGCGTGGTTTGGCTTCAATCACTACTTTCTTAAACACGCGACAAAGTGCATATGCGTCCTATATATAACAAATATAATCTTATTAACATATACATAATTAATGATTGGTTTGGTTCATAAATATATATATATACCTGCATGCCGAATGCAGAAGGGTCGCATTCGGTTTCATCAAGACGATATTCATGCATGACCCAACCAGTTCTAATGCCATGTGGGGCTCGACCACGGTAATAAACTAATGTTTTCTTGGTCCCAATGGCTCGATCTTTCCAACTCACGCGCCGGTCTTTGCCAGTAGCTTTCCAATAACCTCCTTTTGTTGCTCGGTTTGTTCTTGAACCATTTGGGTACTTTCTATCTCGTGGACTGAAGAAATACCATTCTTGGTCTTTGCTAGGTAGCAATGACTTCCCTGCCAATTTTTGATTGGTTAGGACAACAATAATAAGCTTTGTCTTTGTATAGATTTGGCTAAGCCATGCAAAAGATAAAACCCTAAAGTACAAAAAGAGTAAGCTATAACATAAAAGGTGTAATGGTCCATTAGAGGTTTTGAATAAGTATTTTGAGGATTTGACCAAAAGGAGTCCTACAATTGCTTATGCACTAATCAATGCTATTATTGTATATATACTTATTAATTATGTTTGTTGAACTTTTGTTTTATTCGTGTAAAGATTTATAAACACTACTTAAAATTTGGTATTATTCCTTCTAAACTGTTCACATTGTATATAATTGGTCTTTTTTCTTGTACTTGTGATATAGATATATTCTTATTCTTTTCTTCACCATATCTCATGAACCTACAAACGTTCAAAACCTATTCTCCTTCTGTTATACCAAAAAGGGTCTCGTACAGAATTCTATATTGAATTATTGATAGATTGATGTTGTGGCTAATTATAATTTATAAGTGTGTTAAATAATGAATTACCTGGCAAGTCCCATGGTTCGCACTTGTAGAGGTCTACTTCAGGGATGATTTCAAGCTCGATCTCTAGACCGTTGATCTTTCTTTTGAGATAGTAAGTGATTAGTTCTTCGTCCGTTGGATGAAATCTAAAACCGGGAGGCAACGACACCGGAGCCATGTATATGTAATCTTCTTGAATTAAAGATGATATTGAAACCTCTTGATCGACTCAATATCGGATTATAGAACACACAAATTTAAACGAACGGTCTTGTTTAAGAGATAAACTCCAACAAGATCGATCGTTTAAGAAGAGACAAGAGAGATGAAGATAAATATTTTGTGTTGTTGAGGGATTGAAGTGTATAGGGATATAAATAACGACGCGAGAGAGAGAGAGAGACAATGTTTTATATAAAATTAATTGCAGAAAAGTGAAAGCTGAGGATGCTACCCTTAAAACAAAATATTGAGCTCATTATATAACTTAGAAAAAATACCCAATTTGTCTCATCTTTTTTTCTTTCTTTTTGTTTTCTCTTACACATATTCTGATTCTTAGCATCGTTTTCTTCAAGTTTTATAAACAGGGGTCAGGGTAGAAGAATTTATAAAGCTTTTTTGTTTGTTGTCTTTATTCACAATAGATTGGTACATATAATATACATACGCAAATTAAGTTTATAACGAAAATATACAAAAATTGATCGTTATCAATTTCTGCTATTTTAATTTATTTTCCAATGTTCTGTGGTTTTGAATTAAACCAACGTATTATATAGATATATATTTTCAATTTTTTTATATTATGAAAATCGGCTTTCTTCATCAAAGTGGTCTTCATCAACTAAAATATCCCATCTTTCTCCATGTGTGACGGTTTGGAATGTGTCCACGTGGCGGAATATTATTGGGTACATGAGGAAACGAATATTGAGTTAACCAATAGAAACTGGTTTGAAATCTTTATGTTTGGCGGCGCTTCTAACTGAAAAAAGAAACAAGAAACTGTCTCTCCTTTGGATTGCCACTTGCGAATCCTTTAGTTCCTTCGTGATTGCCGCCGAACATAATGCCAACTCAATTATACACTTAACTAATCTCTTCTTTGATATATAAAACAAAAATTAAAGCAGATCTCATTTAGTTACTTCCCTTAGGTTCTTTCGTTCTTTTCTTAACAATTTATACACAACACTTTGCATTTTTTTTCTTTTTCTTTTTTCTTTAAGGTAATCATGACGAATCCAATCTCATACAAATGAATACTTGTTGAAAGTTAAACATCTAGAATCGAAAGGAACAAATTTTTCAACCTTAAACTAACAATAACTTCGCAATATTCAAATAAACATAGAGGTAGTTAACCCAAAAACAATGCTTCAAATTTCGAATATAACTTAAATTCGAAACTCTATAAATTTACACTTAAAACTTATTTAAGTTGTCATCCGCCTACTCAACATCTTAAAATACTTTGCATAAAAATACTATTAGTCAAAATTTCTTGGCTGCATTACGTTTTTCAATACACATTACACAACTGCATCTATATGTACATATCGTCACATTATACTGTCTTAATTTACTGTCGTCCAACAACTATACTAATTGTCTCATTGTGAAAGTATGAACCTCAGTCTTTCATGTAACAACATATATATATACATATCACAATGAAACACATGAGTATAGACTGATATGCATGTTCGCAGTTCATACATAGATATTTTACGCAACATATATAAAAATTCAAAGGTCTTGTAATAAACGATCTTGCTAATTATAAGATACAGAGATATTGGAGGAAGTAGGAGGGGTCCACATGGTAGATCATGTGGGTCCAGCTTGTAGGCATGTGAAGAAATCCTTGGAGGCATTGATGGGCCAACCCCAGCATCACTTCTCAGCTTTTTCACATCATCATCATCAACTTTTCTGTCATTATTATTCATATTCCTTATTCTAGATCTACTATATCTTTTTTTTATATACATTTATTAACATTAATCTGTGTATATAACAATTTGTACATACCCTTCTTTACACTTTTCCCTCACATGAATCCATCTTTTTGTTCTTTACTTATTAATTTCTTGCTTTCAGCCACATCTACTAATTTATTATAGATTGTTCATATTTGTTAGTACTCCTAGTATATAGACATATATATATATATATATATATATTTTTTTTTATAGAAACTAAATGTATGCCAAGTTGAGATGTTGAAATGATTTTAAAATAGTTACAATATGCATAATAGATCTTCACCTCCCAAATGATACTCAAAATACATAGGCCTAAATAAAGCCCAACACTCATATGATTCGAAAACATCAATGTCGACTTTTTTTTTTTTTCACCACATTGTTTTCAGGCGAGGAACAAATGAAAGAAAGTAACCCCTAACTTCAACATAATGTGTTTCCTTTAATCACAAAATGGAAGAAGTGACAGTTGTTTTAATTAGACAAAACCTCATCTGCATCCTCAAAGCTCAGATTCAAAGTCTGTAACTTAAATCCAGCTCCTTGTATAGTCTCCACCAAGCTTGACGCCACTCCTGTTGCTTGAACCGTCGTTTGCTTTAAAAGCTTCACACACACACACACAGAAGATAATTAGATAAACATAAGCAAAGTCCTACTGTCTGATTCAAAAAATCAAACATATATCTATATATATAATGTTCTTATGAATTTGATCCAGCCGTATCAGAACCATTTTTATAAAGGCCGTCACTTTTCAAGGTTCAGGATCAAAAGCTATTCTTAGAAATGTCGTATACACATATATGCGCCTCTGTGTGCACATTGTGCATGCATATAAAGAGAATGTGGGATGTAAACATACCTCGACGACAGCAACACCTTCAGAAACCTGAACCTTTAAATTGGAAACTCCATCGATTTCCTGAAATAACAAACAAGATTGGCTTACTGGTTTTGTTCACTGTTTTTGCTCTAAAGGTAGTTGTTAAGGAAGAGTAAAGTGAACACCAAAACTTAGATCTTAACACAATTACAGAGATTGGATTGAATGTGAACAAGTAAAGAGATTTATAATCCAAGAACTGAAAAGAAACAGATTCATTCACATAGATTTGCTAGTTCAAGGAGAGATATGTAAGCAAAATATATCACCTGTAAGGCCCTTGTCACATTAGGAATAGCTGCTTCGTTCAAAGTTCCATCAGCCTTCAAATGTCAAGCAAAAAGCCAACATTTATAAGACTCAATTTGATGCCATACTTCGAATACCAATGTGCAATTATGCTCGTTTTCAACATTTGATATAACAATGAATAAATCTAATTAACCCCACTGTATCTACAACCAATATATAAATCTTGAATGAGGATGATGATCACAACTGGAATAACTTAATTGTACCTGAAAGAACATGGTGAGCATGTCTGAAGGAGAGACAGGCACAGATACAGTCTCTTGTTGTTGCTGTTGTTCTTCCTCTGCAACTGCAACACTTTCTCCTCCTTCTCCAACCGACGAAAGCTTTCTCAACCCCAGGCGATTCTGTTTCATAAACCCAGCAAAACTGCAAATTCTTGTATTTCCGATGGGTCTGGTTCGAAAGCTGAGGTTTTTTGACAAAGGGAGAAGATGGGTCGAAGAAATACTAGGAATTTTAGTTCTTGAAAACGAGTGCAAAGTAGAAGAAGCTGCAATCGACGCCATTTTCGCTACTACCCAATCTTCCTTCACTCGAATGCTCGATAAGGTTGTGACTTAAAAAGAGAAAGGGATAATGCCTCAGAAAAAAACGAGCAACAAGAATGTTTGGTTTAGCCACTTTTTGCAAACCGAACCGGATAGAAATTGGAGTCACGATTGAACCGGGTTCACTACAAAAACGTCTACAAAAACAAAAACCTCAAAAACCTCTTTCGTTCTCGTCTCTTCCTCAACATTACAACCATGGTCGATGGTGAACTTGGAATCCTACGCGGTTACGAGCTCCGTCTCGTCCGGTGCACCGTATTTTTACCACCTTCAAATATTTCTCTCCAATCCCACCCGCTCGATGAATCCCAATACGGAACTCATTCACACGATTCTCTTATAAGATCTCTTCTGTCTTCTATCGAGGCTGGAGACTATCTTGGAGCTTTAGCCTCTGAAGCTACTAGACTAATACTCGGTGATGCCGAGTTGGACCTGGTCGACTCGGTTGATTCTGCCGAGCAAGTTTACTCCGAGCTTCTCGACAAGGTCGAATCGTTCGTGGTTAACGATTCTTCAGATGAAATCGATAAGGCTCGCCGTGCTATTCTGGTTATGTGCTTAGCAATCGCGGCTGCTTTTTGGTTCACTCGTTGCAATTTGACTGGGTAAGTTTTCGAGTTCAGTCTTCATAAATTTATGAACTTCCCAATGTTCTTCAAGTTTCGGTATCCTATGCTGCATAATGTGAAAAGAAAGAGAAGATTTTGGACTCTTATACTAATTTTCTGAAGAATTAGATTGTGGTTATTGCAAAATCTCATCGAGGCTTTGTTTTTTTTTTTTAATGTTAGATCGACAGACGGATCAACCAAAAGTTCGTTGCCGTTAAAGGTATCGGAAAGTAAGAACTTAGTTGAATGGGAGAACTGGGCTAAGATTCAGCTCATGTCTGTAGGTTCTGACTTGCTCGGGAAGTTTTCTAATCTCCAGGTACTAAATTCGTCTGCTTATTCATTTCCGTTGCCTTTTAACCTGTTTTTGAGTAAATCGAGCTGCGTTTTTTCCCTAGTCTTTATTTGAGTTTCTGAGAGTGTCATTTGATGTTTGTCAGACGTTAACGTCTGAGAGGAATAAACCAAATGCGTTATGCTTTAGATTTATCCACACGAACTTGTCGTGTTTGCCTTTCTGATAGTAGAATGATTTTGATATTTCCTGCTATTTGTTCTGCATCAGACACGAGAATCGCTAGTCTTAGAAGATGCGACTTTTTCTCCGTTGTGGGTGATGACTTTATCCTGCAAGGGTCTAACCCGTGTTTCGTAGGCTTCATAACGTTCATTTCTATTTTCCAGCACATGAAGTAACTTGTTCTAAGTAGTTTTGATCTGTCTTTGTTTGCAATGAACTTAACGCAAACTACTTTCTCGTCCTGCAGCATTTAGTTTTTGCTAGAATGCTGCTGGTAAAGTTGAAAGATTTGTTGTTTGAGACAAGTACAACCGAAACCTTTGAAGTAAGGAGTATTTCATGGTGGCTTGTGAGAGTTTTACTTACACATCAAAGAGTTCTACATGAGCGATCTTCATCTTTGTTTGATATGTTGCAAGTATATATGGCTGAAGCTCTAGGCCATTTTGGAGCATTGGAAAAAGTGAAAAGCTACTGGGATGCCAAGTTGCTACAAGAGGAAGCTTCATCCATCACGTCAACCATCCATCTGGAAGCATGCGTATTGCAGTATATATATGGACGGATTGATCCTAGTCGGTAAGTTATCATTGAGACGGTATTGTCCTTGCTTACTTTTTACTTGTTTATGGCTTCGCATGTTAGGATATTTACGCAAATTACTTTCGTTTTGTGCCCTCATGGTTCCCTTTTAAAAAGAAAATAATAGAGGTTTGCAACTCATGTAGTTACAAAGTTAAGCTTGTAAAGCACACATCTATATAGTTGTTGCCACTCTCGTTTCTGGTAACCATCACATACCATTTCATGACATTTAAACTTTTCTACTGCTGTAACATATTGGTCTTGATGCGGGGTAAAATTGTTAGGTTGCAGCTTGAAACTGCTAAAGCTGCAGTGGGGCTCGAGTTCTCTGTTACTGGAGCTCTTGGATTTCGTACTATTCACCAAGTAAGCATAAGATATATATTTCTGTTATATGGATTCGACTTTGTTATTCTAAATTCTTCTGATATTGCTATAGGTAGATCCAAAGGCACAAATGGTATTGATAGCCAATACGAGCTCATCTAGTGGGGATGTGCGGTTGGCCTCTGATAAAGCTGACGTTGGACCTTATGAAGCTTGGGGAGTTGAAAAACCTGAAGTATATATGACTCCCAAACTAGTGACCAATGAGAGTGAAGCTGGCAAAGATTTTGCGCCCTTAAAACCAGTTGAACAGGCATTGATTTTGGCTCAGTGCCTTCTAATTGAAAGGGGTAGTCGGAATGATGAGATGCAAAGTAAGTGAACTCGAGTTCATGTGTTAATCATGTTTAATTTCAACAAATTTATGTTCCGTAGAGAGCTTAGGTGCAAACATAGTGAGAAGAATGTTAACAATTGTGCCAAGTAAATTAAGTTACTAGGCATTAGTTGTGACAGCAGTTCAAAACACTTGTTCTCACTATGGCATTGCTGAAATAACATATAGATCATGAAGGAAAATATGCAATTGTCTGCTTTTGCTTCTGTGTCAACTAGTTTTGCTCAATTGTGCTGAACTGAAAAAACTACGTCCTTTAGTTTATACGTATGTCCTAATACTCCTTTCTGCAGGATGGGATATGGCTCCGTATATTGAAGCAATTGATTCTCAAAAGTCAACATATTTTGTTGTAAGCTACAACCTTTTCAGTTATTCAATTCTTTCAGAGTGACTAGTTTCTCAAATATGATGTATGGAGCTGTTTGTTTTTCATTTTATCACAACCTCTGTAGGTAAAACAAACTGACTGACTTTTGCTCTTCGTATATGCTATTAGCTACGATGTTTCTGTGACTTGCTGCGTGTTCGATGGGAATCAACTCGGGGTCGTACAAAGGGACGTGCCCTGGAGATGATGGATAAATTGGTACGTGTGCCCTGTCCACAAATGCGCTCGTATTATCAAACTAGTTTAATTTTCTTTTGTATTGTACATCTCCCTTACTGAACACTAATTTTGTAGCGTTATTTCATTCCGTCCTTTAGTGTAGCTGTAATAATTTTTCTTGTCCAGGTTGAAGCTATTATCAAGAGCGATCCTGGAGCATCAGAAAGGATCCCATTATGCTATGCTGTCCATCTTCCTACCATTCCTGCTTTGAGAAAGTAGGTTATCTTCGTTATTTGCATGCATAGAATTCTTTTTGGGTTTTTATTGTTGTCTTATTCATAGGTCCGTGTTGATTTCAACAACAGGGAATACGGTGAGCTTCTGGTGAGTTGCGGTTTGGTTGGGGAAGCAATCACAATATTCGAGAGCCTAGAATTGTGGGATAATCTAATTCACTGCTACTGGTAAACGAAAATTTTGAATACTGTTTTATGATGAATTTAGCTTTACGGCCTTTATGTTCAGTCGCGAGGCTTATTACCTGATGTGAAATTTCAGCCTTTTGGGAAAGAAATCAGCGGCTGTCGAACTCATCAATGCACGACTTTCTGAACGGCCAAAGGACCCGAGATTATGGTATTTCAATTGTTGATAATGCGTTAGTCTGTTCTCTTCATGTTGTCTATAATCTGCGCTTAATCATTTTATGTGTGTTTATTTTTATAATGTTTCTTTATATTACAAAGTCATTAATCGATCATATCAAGTTAGATTTGATGCTTAATATTGGTTACAGGTGTTCACTCGGTGATGTTACTATTAATGATTCCTGTTATGAAAAAGCCCTGGAAGTTTCAAATGATAAGTCAGTTCGTGCTAAGGTAGTTTGAGACACATAACAGAAAAATCTGATATGTACTTCTCTCTTCGTCAATCTCTAATCATTTCTTCATCTTGTAGCGGGCTCTTGCTCGCAGCGCTTACAATCGTGGTGATTTTGAGAAGTCAAAGATGCTGTGGTATGTTGAAGAATATGGTTCTTTTGTCCTTTTTTTCCTCAGGCTAATTTACTTGTGATGTCTCATCTTTTCCCCTACTTTAGGGAGGCTGCAATGGCCATGAATTCTCTGTACCCAGATGGTTGGTTTGCTCTCGGTGCTGCTGCATTGAAGGTATCTTATTCCATCTTCTCCAAGAGTTCAGATGCAATATATTTCGATTAGATAAACAACATAAAAAGTCCAGTTATGCTGGCTGAGAGGGATACTAATTTCTTCACATACATTATACCATAGGCCAGGGATGTTCAGAAAGCTCTCGATGCATTCACTTTTGCTGTTCAACTTGATCCTGACAATGGAGAAGCGTGGAATAACATTGCTTGTCTGTAAGCACTTCAGTTTCACTTTTCTGCTTTGTTTGTGTTGGAATTGCGGAGAAAAGCACTCTCTTTTTTCCCATGCTTGCTTACTATTGAATATCACGACTCACTGCTCACTTACTCTCACTTTCACATTTAATGCTGAATCATAATTAATGTGTGCAGGCATATGATCAAGAATAGGAGCAAAGAATCATTCATCGCGTTCAAAGAAGCGCTCAAATTCAAGTATCTCTCTTTCCCTTACCATTTGTAACTTGAATTTAGAAACCAGGATTAGTAATTGAATAACATGTGTATCAACAGGCGTGATAGCTGGCAGATGTGGGAGAATTTCAGCCATGTAGCTATGGATGTCGGAAATATTGATCAGGTAAATGTGACTAATTAGTTATTCGGCCCCTTTATTAAAAAAACTTAGCTAGTAGGTTCCCTGTATATATGTTATATCTTAGCTCAGGAGTTAAACGAGTTTGTTTCATCTGTGTTTTTTTCTTTTTTTTTTTCAGGCCTTTGAAGCTTTACAACAGATACTTAGAATTAGTAAAAACAAGAGGATTGATGTTGTTTTATTGGACCGGATAATGACAGAGTTAGAAAATAGGAATTCTGCATGTAAGTCATCATCTTCATCGATTGAAACTGAAGCTTCTTCAAATGAATCAACAGAAACAAAACCGTGTGCTGCAACACCAGCAGAAACTCAACGCCAGCTGGAGCTTCTTGGGAAAATCATCCAGCAGGTTAGCAAAACATGTCAATATTGTCTGTATCTCTATATTGTCTGATCTTCTGAGTGATGACTCTTGGTCGATGCATATGATGTAGTTTTGTATAGTCTTTTATGTGATTCTTGCTTGTGATATGAGACTCTTCTATAGATTGTCCGAACAGAAAGTACATCTGAAATTTGGGGATTATATGCAAGATGGAGTAGAATCAAAGGAGATCTTATGGTATGCAGCGAGGCACTGTTAAAACAAGTGCGATCATATCAGGTATAAATTAGTCATGAATCGAAGCTACTCTTATCATCTATGCGCATCATTTGTTGACATATTAGCATATCTCTCTCAGGGATCAGAAGTGTGGAAAGACAAAGAGCGTTTCAAGAAGTTTGCAAGAGCATCATTGGAACTTTGTAGAGTCTACATGGAGATCTCAGTTTCCACAGGAAGCAAACGAGAGCTCTTTAGTGCTGAAATGCATTTGAAGAACACAATCAAACAAGTATAAAACAAGCTTGTTATTAAAATCAATCTCCACAATACTCACTAAGCTTTTTGATCAGAATGAATAAATGGTGACATATATGTGCGTGTGTGTGTAGGCTACAGTGAGCTTCGCGGAGACTGAAGAATTGAAGGAACTTGAAAGTTGCCTTGAGGAGGTCAGAAATGTTATGCAGAAGAGTGAAGAAACTAGAAATACATGAACATAGAAAGAAGGAATGACTTTAGCAGAGTCATCATAGGGTTGGTTAGTCTCCCCATTTCTGGGAGTTGTAACATTTCACCATTTTTGTTGTTTCTTGAGATGATAAGTTAATTGTTCTTTATACGTTTGTACGAATTTTGAGTTTACATGTTTTCTTAAATTCTTCTGGGGATGCAGAAGCAGATGATCATAATGAAAATTCTTCTTCCTCCATCGCCCAAGTGACTAAAATTGATCCTGAAAAGGACGTCGTGTCGTTTTTAACGTTTTAGAAGCTAAAATGCGCGCCGTTTTATGTTGGTCGCTGATTTGGCGTCTTTTCTGGCAATGATGATAATTGGTCTCTAAGGAATCAATTATTCTTAACACGAAATCGTTTAAATCTGTGCGTATGGTTCTGTGTCTTCATCTTCATCCTCGTATCTCGATCGCCACATTACCCAATCATGATGTGCTTCTGAGCATGAGATTTGGATTAATGCGACGTCTCCCTCTCAAACGATCTTTAGTCAATTATTCAATCACTTCCGGGTCAAAATCGTCGCTCACCATGGCGACGACCGAGAGCAAGAATCGTGTAGAAACTTCGACGGAGGAGACAGACAAGAAGGAGGAAGTGGTGACTGAGGATAAAAAGAAAGAGGAGGTATCACTTTCGCTCCCTCCGCCGCCGGAAAAACCAGAACCTGGCGATTGCTGCGGTAGCGGCTGCGTCCGATGCGTTTGGGATGTCTATTACGAAGAGCTCGAAGAATACAACAAGCTTTCTGGAGAAAACTAATTCCAATTTGTTTGATCAATTGTCTTTCTCGATTTGATGCTTTGGTATGTTGAAACATTTGGATCAATCAACTTGTGATCCTTCAGGCTGAATTACTTTGTGAATAACATTGATTTCAATCAGTTTTTCTGTTATAAAAAAAATGCCCAGAGAGAGCCAAATGTAAAACAACTAACGAGCCAATCAAATGTTTCTAATCTTTCTACTTGTCCTGTATATTCTGTGAGTCTTGCTTCTATCAGAAAGTTGTATATAACACAACAAATCGTTGATTCATCTGGCTTTGTAGTATCAAACGAGAAAGCAAGTTTGATCCATTTCACAGATCAAATGTAACTGCAGAACCTTCCTTACTTTTGTCACCTTTGAGGTTCTTTCACAAGAACAGAGATATGGAGATAGAATTCTGGGTTCATCAAGTTATTTACCACCCACGAAAACGGTGTCTCTAGTTTCATTTCAATCCCTTGGATCCTTACCAATTTGATTTCACCTTTCTCCGGTGGTGACCCAGCTGCTTCTTCTGATTCAACCGTGGTTCTTTCTTCACTCTCTTCTACACTTGTTTGAGCTCTGTCTCCACTGAACTCCGGGAGAAGACTTTCAATGGCGTCACCCAAGGTAAAGCATTTTCCTGTTAGATATTGGTACAAATCAGTTATCTCACACGAGATAGATTCAGGAATAGTTGGATTCACTCTACATAAAAGCTATCGATTTAAACTTTTGGGTTGATAAGCGTAACAGCTATATGCCAGAAAAGCCAATCTCTTTTCAATGAAAGATAATAAGAAGTTAAGAACAATGAGGATCTTCATAATAAAATGGTTTACCTTCTTCTCTGAGCAACATAACAGGCCGATTTAGGTACGAGACGTCATCCCAAGTATCAATCTCTGGTACATCTTCAAGATTCTCGAAATCTTTATTTATACTTCGAACATACATCCGAACTGGAATTCTCGCTGGAAAAAAGTATTATAAGACACGAGTCAGGAAAAGATGGTTGCACCAGAAAATCAGGACTCTTTTACTTTGTATCATGTTAGACAACACTGTAATAGATGGATCTATTTGTTAGGAATCATTATTCTATTCCTATTTATTTGTTGCTCTTCAGAGGATATATCAGAACAGGGAAAACTACTATTAACTGCCCGAGGTCCTTTACACAAATTTATGTCAGGGATTAAAACATCTCGTGAATGCAGAATAAGGTATAACTGACTCAGCTGAGTATATAGTTGGCAAACCTGTCTTAACTTGTCCAGCCCCATCCGTCTCAGGCACACCTTGTCGAGATTGTAAAGATGACAAACTTGTTTTTCTTGAGAACTCATCTTCGATGTTTCCCATTTTAAGCTTGGGTAATAATCTTGTGTAGGCATCAAGATCACCTGCCAAATCATCGGTATTCAAACTCAGTACTAACTCACTCATGAGTATATTTAAAAATTATACCATGACTGATGCAAATAGTGACATTGACAATGCTGAACGCAAAAGGTACATCTAGTGGCACTTATAGGTATGACCAGAAGTATTGGTGTACCTAAAATCATATTATAGGCATGACCAGATGTATTGGTGTTAACCATGACTATATCATCACTAACATCACCTAACATGTAGTCATGGTTGATGAAGAGAAAGATCTTGCAGCTACTCTAAAACATGTGGATGATATGATTCAGAGGCACAAAGATGATCTTGTTAAAGGAACAATGGAAAAAGGTAATATATTTTCTTAGTCTTTTTATGGTTTTAGTTATGCATGATTTTCATTTATGGATGTTTTTTTGGGTACCATGATTAGCTCCAATTGATGCAGATCACATCGATCATCCTATGAATGATACTGATTCTAAATCTTTCCAAACTCGAGTGAAAAACTTACAAATGCCACTAAATGTACACCAATACTTCTGGTCCCCTAGATTAGTGGCTACCAGTATATTATCTGCCTAACAATGTACCTTTCATCACGGAGGCCCATAGATCCTCTTGATCACTCTGAGACATATTCATTACATTCTTGCAATTTCCGTTGATGATATATGCTGCCTGCGGGATAAGTAAATAATATTATTTCAAACATGTCAAAACTTCTAATCATTTACTGTTTGTCTTACTTAGAAGCATAAGCAAAGGGATGATAAATATAATACAAGATAAGCCTATGGCTACTCCATTAGGCAACGATACACAGTCTATGAGATTTCAAAACCTCGATGTTGTCCAATGTTATCAAGATGTGGAAAAAAACCACACACTTGCCTTCTACGATGTGAAATCCAATGTAACAGTTTACAGAGTCCTTTCGGAATTGATTTGTAACGTAGACGTTTCACCTTAAATGACAAGTAAGTCATAAACTTGAAAGAATTTTTCACTAACCTCTTTTAAAGAATTAACAAAGTTCCATTTTACAGATTCTTCTCCTTCACAGGGTATCAGAATGTTGCTAGGATATCCTCTAAAGTGTATCTGCAAATAAAAATTTCTGAAAAGGTCAAGAACTGCAAAGATAAAAGAGAGTAAGTTTTGTGTATCCTGCTAGTCACGAGAGACTGATGAAAGATTCTACTGATTAACATACTCCGACTGTCATACATAGTGGGGCCAACAATGAGTGCTTAAGTTGTAGTAAGGATTCTATGAAATCAGATGGAAATGCTGACTAAGAGACTGACATTGTGGATTACAAGAATAGTCTGTCCTTAGACTTACTTAAGATCCTAATTCAAAATTCAAACCGAGGCTGAAGAAGTTGAGAGAAAGAGAAATTACAGTGAGATTCCAAGGTCGTTCTGGTTCTGCGCATAGGAGATCGAAAAGAGCACCTGTTGGTATATACCTGCAACCATAAAGAAGAATCTGAGCTCTCACATAACATATTACAAAAGACGACATTTATTCCCATTCATTAAAATCAGATGAACAATGACATACCATTTCAAAGGAAATCCTTTGTAATCGAACCAGATGGAATCTTCCCCAGGAGGAAGTGAATCCTTGAAATAAGGCTTTATAAGAGGAACTAATAGAGGCAAATATCCTATTCTTGGTGCTAACACCTGAAAATCCGAGCGAGCCAAAAAAAAAGGATTCAGAAGTGTGATCTTATCTCGATCCAGTTACACTTCCGTCTATCAAAATCCCCCCAGAACAACTGCTAAATTCTTAATTGTTATCAAGGACTCGAAACAAATTGGTCACCGATATCGGATATAACAAGACGAAAACAAAAACAAAAACCCTAAAACCCCAATTCTATCATGATCAAAAACATTATGGAATTTGACACCGATTGGGAAAAGAAAAAAACGAAATTGAAGGTAAAAAAAATTCGGGTATCGCGAAGAAGAAGAAGAGTGGTTATTACGAGAGCAGGAGGAGGAGCAGGATGAGAAGCAACTTCGGATTTGTGGAGATGAATCTGCAGAGGAATTGCTCCTTCCCATACAAACTTGACCGCTTCATTCGCCATTCTCTTCTCTCGCTCTCTGTTTTCGTCACAATAAGCTTAACGCTAATTTTATTGTGACGTCATCTTCTCTTGCGTGTACTCTGCATTTGTTTCGCACTTCGCAGTATCGGCGTACGTTAGAAAAGTGCCCGGTCTGTTGGTGGCTTACGTGATGGTGATTACTGCTTGGTAAGCATTTTCTAAGTTGGTTCGGTTCGGTAACAAAAATATCCGGATTATTTGGTCAAAATTCAATAAACATTTCCGGTTAAAGTTGATTTTGATTCGGTTCGGTTATTCGTTTGTTGGTAACCTCACCAGCTTCATCTTTTGCCTTCAGTTGAAAAGGCTACTCTTCTTCAAACAAATCCAAACCCCTAATTTTGATCGGAGATATTGAAGAGAAACCTGAAAGTGCTTTTATTCAACACATCAGTAAAGATCTCGGCATAACTAGATTAACTAAACAAAAGTGTATAAGAGTTTTACAGCTGCAAATTTTGCAGAAAATTAAGCCTAAATAACAAACAGCTCAAATATAAGAATGTAACAACAACAACAACAACAACAACAACAACAAAAGACTTTGATGAATATTTAAAAGTTTAACGAATATTGAATTTTAAAGTCGCTTGCTTTGGATACCTGAGACATTGTGTCATAAGTAGAGACAAATCTCTTGTTTTTCTTTCTGTTCTTGTTCTTCTTCTTCTATAACCATCTTTCTCTTCTTGTACGGACTAAATCCTCTTGAATTTGACTCAGAGTTTGTTTTCCTGAGCTCAGAAAATGCAGACCTCTCGCTAGGTCTAAACTCCCATTTACATACCATCGTTTCAGGCTCTGAGTTCTTGTCCGTGTGTCCTGTATCATCCACTGAACCAGAGTTTGATCCAGTCGATGATCCTTCGTTTTGGACAGCCTTTCCTGAGTCTAAACATCTGTTTTCCACATCTTCTTGCTTTAGAGGGGCTTGTATCGAACAGCTCGAGATATCTTCTTGTGGGTTTAGTATTATGGATAATGTTTTGGATGGAGAGAGTTTTCGAGGTAATGGCTGAATTGGGGATTTACAATAAGTTGAAGTTGTTAAAGAAGAGGACATGCCTGAATCAGATACCAAAACTGTCTTCCCAAAGAGTTTAAGGCTTTGCTTCGAGCTCTCTCTGTTTGTTAAGAGTCTTTCTCTTGGAAATAACTCCAGCCTCTGTACAAATAGATCAAAGGACATTTAAATAAAGCATATAACGGTGAGTACTGTTGTGAAATTGAATGAGCATAAATTCGCAGACAGGTTTCTGTTTTTGTTAACTACCAGAGTCTCATGCTCTTCAGGTGCATTTGCAGTGGTGGTTAGCACAGCTGGTGGTGATGCAGAGGAAACTGGGGACAAGCTTCGATTGGGTGAATTTGAATCAAGGGAACCCAAGGCTTCTGATCCAACAGTAGACAAAACAGAGGTTGGAGATCGATTCTCTTGTTCCGAGGGTGAAACCGATCTACTTACTCGATCTGCCTCGTTCCCAAACTTACGTGGGTAAGGATGCGCTGGTTTTTTCTTGGGACGAGGAGGCGGTATCACAATCGGCTCTACCGAGCTCTCATTACCTCCAGTTGTTTCTCGAGCAACCTGTGTGAATACAACAAAACAGAGCTAAGTCAGAACACAAGTCATCAAACATTATGTACAAGGATCCCTTGTTTAAGCAGTACTTGGGTTTGCTATATGAGGTTATACCAATACTTTCTGGGAACAAGGGTAAAGATGTTGTAACAAACAAGTGTATAAACCTTAGAGAAAAACTTCTGAGCATGGCTTCGAATCTGAACTGCAGTCTTTGTTCCCACATGTTCTGTTAGTGAAACAAACATATTTTTGATGGTTCAGATTTGTATAGGCCATAACTCAGTAGCAAGTGATACTATTAGATCGTTCATTTACCTTCTATTCGTCTCCATGCTCGGCCGTATAATTTCAGGGCTTCAACAAACTTCTTGTGCTCTTCATCTGTCCATCTCTCTCTTTCTTTTGTTATCGTGTATGGTTTCCGTACCTAAAGAGAAAGATGAATTGAGCCAAAGATCTTCACTTTGAAATAATATATTGACATGGGATATTATGGAAACAAACCTTGGGTGCATAATTAAATCCCCCAAAAGCTTTTTCACTGAACTGTATCGGCTTGTCTGCAGTTTCTTCAACTCTACTCTTCGAAGGAGCTTTGGTACCCTGAAACCATAACCAAGCAAAGGGCCTTTTAGGAGACATCATCTAATTTTCTCACAACAGATATGCAATTTATGAACTTTAACAAAGTGGCATTGGCTCATGGACTTTGTTCTGCAGTTGCTCAATGTACATTAATCATTCACAAAATCCAATAATCCAACTGTGTTTTATAAACCTTTCTACATGTATGCAAGCACAATTCACTTATATACCCATGAATCCTTCTTATTAACCCAGTCCTGAAAGTTCTCAACAGTCCATTTGACTTCAAGGATTCACAATAATGGAGTTGCAAACACATACATAGACAGAACTCAAAAGCTCAATAGAAACAAGAGTCTGCAAATGAATTACTGTACTCAGAACCGAAGAGGCTAAACTCCAGTTTAACGTTCGTATTCACTATTCTAAACTCATAGATTCCTTAAGCTAATCTGAATAAGCAGAAGACATAAAGTTGAGATTTGAATTCAGACCTGAACATTCGCAGTCAACGGAGACGACGTCATAGCTTCCCGGATTAAGATCTCGCCGGAGGAAACAAAACTTGAAAGGTTTGGATCGTAGAAAAAGGAAAAGCAAAACGAGAGCTTTGAATTTGCGAATCTGGACTTCGAATGAGCTTAGTTTCCTCAGTTCTCCGTCCGTATTTATAGATCCCACAAATTGATTCGATTAATCTCTCCTCCAGTTAGAAAACAACAAACCTTCCACCTTCCGGATAAAAATCCAGCAAACCGGAGATATTGGGTTCGAAAAAAAGGTAAACAGAAAAACTTGGCGCAAAGAAGAAGTAACAAGAAACCAAACAAGAAGGTCGGAAACGAAACTCTCCGAGAACTATGCTCGCCGGAGTAGAAAAAAAGAGAGAGGCTTTTGATGGTTCGAATTCGCCGGAAGAAGAAAGCAGAGAGAAAGAGAGAAGAAGAAGAAGAAAAGAGTTTGGGGTCTGTGGAGATGAAAGAACTTGGGGCTGAGAAAATAGGAAGACAAAAGAGGGATGCCACGTCAGCTTCTGGTGTATGCGCTTTTTCAATTTTTATTTTATCTTTAATTTATTTATTAATGGTTTTCCATGGAACGCTCGAGAAACAGATGAAAATCTTGTGGCTCACGTTCAAAGACCAACATTGACACGTGTCGCTCGTGCTCAGTCTCCTTTTTTTTTTTTTTTAATAGTAGATTTATTGTTGTCTCTCCAAAAAAGAAAAATTATTCATATTTTTTTATAAAAATACTTGTTTTTAATTTAAAAAAGTTAGATATGGTGCTGAAAAATGAAAATTATATTTGGTAAGCATTGTCGTATTTTATAATTTTATTTTCCCTCACTGTATTGTATATTATATAAAATATCAAGATATATATGTTATATAAAATAAATAAAAGATTTTGCTGGACGGAGAAATGTGAGCCACCAGAAGATAGCTCAAAGGAAATGTACTCGCGAGGGTATTGTTTCTTCAACATACTCGCTATTATCTCGTGTCTTTTTATTCATTGTCTTCCACACTTCAAAAGCTATTTTATTTTATTTTAGCATATATTTCTACCTTTTTTTTTTTTTTTTAACATTTTTTTA
>WJSH01004574.1:66908-102666 GCA_009757365.2 Lepidium campestre
TTACTGGATTTAGTGTGACCTGACTCTTTACTACCAAACATTTATTTTGTTCTCTTCTTTTCTTCACCACCATTTATTTTTTGTTTTTTTTTTCGCCACAAATATGTATATATATCTTTTTTGGATAATTTGTAATAACCACAGAATACTATCGTTTCTCAAAATTTAGAATTTGTTGGTCAATTGAACATAATTATTATAGCAGAATTCAACTTGCAAAGTTTCACGGGTGAAAAAAACATTCAAAAAGTGGTTTTAACATATTACTAGAAATAAAATAAAAAACATTGAGATTTATTTACAAATGAATCATTATAATGAAGTAGAACAAGAAATGGTGGGGTGGGTCCATACTCCATATAGTTGAGGATCGATAATACATTTCTACCACAAACAATCTTATGTGGTTCATATTTTTCGTCTACCATCTTTTTGCGGCTTTATTGCCAAACAAGATAAAAGGAAGAATCAGATATTGTTTTGAATTAAAAAGGCTTCTCACTTTGTGACGATCAGTGTGAATGTATGTTTTATTAACAAAGATAAAAAAATGAGAGTTTGAAAGATGTGTGGTTTTTAAAAAAGCCACACCGGTGAAACTATTTATGGACCAACTGTTTTATTTATGTCTCATGTTCGTTTTGTTTTTTCTTCTTTTTTGGATTTCGAGTGATAAAAGTGATCAGAGTAGTCGAAACAATTTGGCACATTATAGTACAGTATGGAAAATGAAATATAAAAATCCATGTTATATTATCTTTATTGCAAATTCGTAGTTTAATATATAATTCGTTGTTGAAGTAACTTGAAAGCGAAACCGGAGAAAATTTGTGATGACAAGCAAAGGATAACTTCAACACAACCCATACATTTCATTAATGGTGAGATACAATTAAGCTCCATACTTAAACTTAACAATGAAAATATGAATAAAAAATTTGAGACGATTATTCAAAAAGGCATGAGAAACTTCTCAATTCTCATCAATAAACAAAAGAAATTAGTCAAAATGTAGGTAAGAGAAGGAAAAAAGTTTAATCAAAAGTGTTTTCGTATATGGAGAAAGAGGATGACAGAAGAAGACGCATCAACGTTTTCTAGTAATTACTTCAAAGATCCTCTGGACCGTTGATATCCTGTAAGAAGAAGAAAACGATGGAAGTTGAGTTTAGTGATATATATTCCTAAACACTGTTGCCTTAAACTTGGCCAAAACAGAGTGTGTATATACCTTATTTTCGAGCACGGCATTGTCAGGGATTTCAAGTTTAGTTCCAGTGTTTGCCTTCACTGACACTTTGCCCTTGAGAACAACGCCTGACCCAAAATATACATCACCAGAGACCTTCAGGCTATCGAGCTCAACTATACTCGGGATGGACTTGAACCGGCTAAGGAAGCTTGCGACCTGTTTATTTTACCAAACAAAAATAACAAATTCACAGTTACGACTAGGATGTCAATATGGGCCGGGGACTGCTCCGGTCTAGTTAAGGCCGTAACAGGCAATAGGCCGGTCCAGGCCGTGACAATTAGAGTGAGAGTAAGATACTCTTTTCCAGAGAGCGTACAAAGGGAACGTTCTTTTACCTTTTTAAATTCAGGTCCCAATTCGATCGCTGGGTTTGTGGGGTTTGTTCTAGCTTTGTTTCTTGTAACAAAGCCATCGACGAGAGTGTACAGATCCGACTGTGAAAGATGAATAAGAAATGTTAGCCCTTTGTTAATCGTTTATTTGGGAGTTTGAAAGGGAATGAGTGGTTTGGCTTACTTGAACAAGAAGCAAGTCTGAGCTTGCCTTAACTGGCAAGAACCGTGACCGAGGTACATTTGCACCGATTGCATTATCAAAAAACTGTTTGAGAATAGGGCATACATTAGAAGCAGTGAACGGTTGTGTTTCTTTAATATTGTGTTAATGAAATGCATACCCTTATTGCAGCACCAGCTGCAGTTTCCAGTTGAAGAACTTTGACTCCATCAACTTCCTGAAAACAGTTGAGGCGAATTATGCAAAACTGCAATGGCTAATTGTGTCTCGTGATATGATTGTAAAATTAGTACCTTCGGGTTTGGGATGATCTCCATTTTAAGCGCATCAGCTTCCACAAGCTTTTTGATGGCTTTCAAGTTAACCCAACTGTAAAACATTATATAGTCAAGTGTCCGCAGATCTATTTGTCATCTTCCATGTTTTTAAGGACCAGAGAGTAACTACTTACAGGTTGTTTGTGTTGAAAATCTTGAATTTCTCAATTGATTTGAATTCATTTACCTACCAGAAACATAAAGGAATGGAATTCTTAGCCAAACACAATATCTAGATATAAACAATTACGTTTCAGGCTCAGAGCAACGACATTTTATGACATATTGCAGAACAACTATAAGAATTGCAAGTAACAAAGGAAGCTAGTGAAAGCGAGCAGAGAGTGACTAACGACTATAAGAATTGTAGAACAAGTTATGGCAAAGAAGAGTTGTAGACTTACATGCTCATCAGGAACCTGAGCAATCTCTAAAAGCTGAGATACAAAACAGAGGAAGTAAATATTGGTGGTCAAAAGACTGCTTTCTCCAGTATCAAAAGAAAAATGAAACAGTGAGAAGATAATGAAACGCAAAGAACAGAATGAAATAAATTGCAGAGCACACAATCTTTAGCATGTAATAACACCAGAAGAAAAGCTAAATCTAAACAAGAAAGTAAACTTACCTGTACTTTTCCTTCATAAGAGATGAGAGTTCCTCCCTTTACATCAGCTAAGGTTTTGGGTGTAACCTCCATACAGTACTCATTTTTGTTCTGGATCAGGTGCTTCAAGATTTCTGAAGCAGCATGGAGTCAACAACACCCAATAATTAGTCTCAGATCGCAGCTTTAGCAATAAACGAGGAAACTGAGAAGGAGATATACTTAAGTCAACGATAGCGCCCAAGTTGTCTGAATTGGCGATGAACACATACTCCTTACCCTGAATAGTGAGAAACTAGAAATATATAATGCCAAACGCTGAAAGACACAAACATCAAGGATATATTCTGGAGACAAAATTAATAATAGACGGAATCAAAGAAAGAACCTGTGATAAGAAAGCATCAAGCTTGCCACTGTTCATGAGTGATGGGAATACATCACCATGGCCGGGAGGATACCTTCACAAATGAAGACATCCTTTATATACTGGGCGATTTAATAGCAACAGAGAAGGATATTCATATGCAAATGGAATCTCGATTGTAAATGCAAAGTTGACCAGAAAAAAAAAATCCAAAGTAGTTGGTTAACTAGCCTAAATACATTGTTACACAATTCAAAGCTATTTGTTTACTCTATATAGACTTGGTTAACCCTGCAATAGAATTCTTCATAGTTCAATTAGTCATATAAATCACCAGGCCTACACACATAAATAGCATAACATAAACAACCTTTACTCATACAACGATCCTAATGTTACCTTATAATAAAAGGGAACAAGAGATGATTTGATGATTATCAATGAAAAAGAAAGAGTTGTTGACTAAAGTAAAAATTTGTACTAGCATAAAAGAATCAGTTAAAAGCGTTTTAAGTCTGTTTCTATTCGTAATATTCTGCCACATATAAGTTCACTAGTCTACCAGGACGGAATCATACCATCCATCCTTGTCAGTCTTTCCTTTGCTGGGCCACGGCACAAACTCATCAGCAACAACACGAGGATACTTGCTCTATAAAGTTTAAGTTAACACTATTAGCTCCAGGTTTGACATAGATCATTCAAAAAATGAAGTTTTTGTTTCCTAAATTGTAATTGCATTGACATGATGTACCTGATTAAAAGTGTGAATATCAACATTTGAGTTGGTATACTTCTCCACAATCTGAACGAGGAAAATAAGTCACCAAACAAGTATAACATAACTTTAGAACTAAAGAGATGTGGCCCTCGCTCTGATAGAAGAACCTTTTGCGTGTCATCATGTGTATTGAATGAGTTCATGAGAACCAAGGGAACCTTGCAGCCATACTTGTTGTTGAGGTTCTGTGGGAAAGCGAAATGTGAGGCTACGTAAAGGCACTAAGATTAGAACAAAATAAAGCGAATAATGACGAACCTCAATCTGAATAACAATCAGGTCAAGAAATGTCAAACCATCACGAACTTCGATAACCGATCTGCATGGAAACAAGAAAAAAGAAACTTCTATAAGAGTCACATATAGAAGATGGCGTACACACTAACTCAAGCTATAAACATATAATACAAGTTCTCACCCCTGAAGTTGGAACTACTACAACATACCTGCTATTTTCAAAGTTAACAGAGATTTGTTTTCTAGCCACACTAGGACACTAAGTCTGCTACCGATGGTAATAAATTCTATAGGCCAAGAGATATGGATTACGCCGCTTAGATCTTTAGGTTGGGAAAGGCATTTAGAATTCCAACAGCAATTTTGCTATCGAAAGAGACTAAAGCAAAATATTATATCGCTTACTTTGGACCCGTGCATCCCATCGTTGTTCCCAAACCTCCGTTAAGCTTAAGCACAACAAGCTTGTCCAACAGATTTTTGGTCTCGGCAGGATCTTGATTAAGTTGCAAACATAACAAATAAAAATAATTGAATGGCAGGAGACAATCAATCCAAAGAAAAGCATACTTCAATACAGATTTGTATCATCCTACACAAAAAAGAGAGTAATACCTTCGGAGACGTTAGCCATTTTATCGTAAGGAACAACGATCTCATCAGTAGGTGTCTGGATCTTGCTCCATTCAATGTGCTGAGCCTCACCACTTCAAAAATTCAAATGAAAGTCAGAGACTTTTGAACTGAATGGTCATCTAAATGTAAAAAAAAATCTAAGTTTCTAGATCTGACCCAGATCCAATACGATTTTCTATCAATCAAATATCAGAACAACGTCCAAACAAAGAGCATACAAACACTAACTGGAAAAGTCAAAACTTCTTTCAGGATGATCTAACTAAGAGTAAACAGAAAGAGTTTAAAGATGAGAAAGTGTTTGATCTTCATCGAATCAAGATAGAGTTCGATCAACACACAAAACGCACACATCCGAGAGTAAAAAATCGGAAGCTGAAGATGTAAGGACGAACCTCAGGTAACGTGAAACGAGGTTGATGAATCCGCTCTTCTCATTCTCACTGAAACAAAAAAAGGAAACAAATAAGTTTAAACGATGAAAAAGATGACCAGATCCAGAATCTGAGCCAACAGATAAATCAAGAAAGAGACCTCATCTCAGTAAGTCCATCGACGGCGGATTTGAGCTGAGGGAGCTTCTCGGTTGCGGCGGCCATTGATAATTATTCCGATTGATAGATTCCGATCAAGAGAAATTAACGAGAGAGATTGAAATTGAGGAATGAAGAGTGTTGTGGAATCAAAGCAGAGGGATATTTATACAACGAAGAATTAGTGGTGACAATGGAAGTTACCAAAAATATGTCCGTTGTCTTCTCTTTGCCAAACAGATCTCGCGCAATCGCATCTTCTTCCTTCGGTTATATATTATCGTGTACCGTTCGGTTAAGTGTTTTAACCAATTCCAATCGATTTGAACTTAATTTGGTTCGACTAAATTTGCGTTTAAAATATTACAAAACGAATTAAAATTAATTGATATGAAGGTGGAAAAACGAGTACCATGTCTTGGAGGTAAGCTTAGCTATTCAATTCCTATGGTGCAGTTTTCACCTACTAGAAAAGATATTTTGATGTTGATATTTTACTTACAAACATGAGAGCTACACTTTTTTTTTTCCAACTTAACTCCAAAGATTAAGAGCAGGATACTAGAAAATTCACACATTATTTAAAAAACACGCTGTAAAGAATAACCCCTCACTTTCTTAGCTAAAAAAATATGCCTTGAAGTTCAACATTCGAAGAATGTACGACAGAGAAACAACCGAGAACATGCTCTTGAATCTTGAACATGCTCATGAGAGCTACATTTAATCGCACGTTTTTTTTTTCGCAATACCAGTTTATTAAATAACAAAAGATTGAGCATTATGCTCTTACAAGGAAGTCCAAAACCAAACAAAAACTAAAGAAATTAAACCAAAAAGAAAACATAATTGGAAAATAGATTGGCGACTAAAAACAAAACATTAAATTACTAGACGGTAAACGATAACATTTTCGATTCACACCTTATCTTTTTGTGGGTCTTGATCAAGGTAGAAACTTTATCGTCGATTGTGGGTCTTGAAACTCTATTTGGTTTGTGGTTGCCAAAGTGTTTGTTTCTTGCTCCAACCGGTTCTTGTATGATTTGGTATTCTCTTGATTTTGTGTCTAGCTCCCCGGTCACTTCCTTGACATGTAAAATGATCTTCCCAATCACCTCTTTTTTTTCTAGAGATGAAATTGCAATCCAACATGCAACTCCCTTCACTAAGGTTCTTTAAACTGATTTGGCACGACTTGATTCGAAGTGTGATATTGGTCACCAGAGACATGCAGTGATCTAAAATCCTTTTGTGTTGCCGGAAAACTAGAAAATCCGTGACATCAACACAAACCACCACTTGAGAAACTGAAACCTCCAGTAATCACAGTCTCCAATGACCCAACTAGCGTGATCTTTTCACTTTTGGACATCAATTAACCAGTGACACCAAACCTTCTCACTAATCAACTTTTTACTTACATGCATCAAAAAACGCTTCTAAATCTGACATGCAAACATCAACTATTCCTCTATCTCCAATCAATTAACGTTTCGAACTGAAGAATTGGAGAAACATTCACATATGAGGAGGAAGTATTGGACAAGTTGAAAGTTATACTGTAGAGGTGAACTGAAAATTGGTGAGTAGAAACTCCAATCTCCACCAAGATGATGAAGATTAAGTGTGTGAAAGAAATTTTTTCAAGAGATTTTGAAATTAATCGGCGTTAGAAAAAGACCCGAGAGGAAAACTCTCATCTCTCTATCTAGAGAGAGAAAGAGGAGGAAACCGGAAGTAGATCCGAGATTTATGACCGAAGCCAAAACGAAAACAACAGAAGCAAAGAAATATATGATCTCTCCCTCTAAAGGATTGATTTGTGAGAAGAGGGAGATGATCGGAACTTCACCATAAAACGAGAGAAAATTTCTCTCTCCATTAGTTGAACAACATTTACATTATGTTAATCGCATGTTTAACCAGATTAATTCACATAATAATTACTCAATAATAAAAAAAATTTTGTTAACAATTGTATCCATAAGATCAAATCTATGATTCAAATTCATCCAAAAAGTTCATGCTAACAATCACATATAGCATGATGAAGTCAAATTTCAGATGTCTAAACCATTAACTAGGACATTTTAACTAACAGACTGAAAAAAGCTCGGCACTCAATAATAAATGTATGCCATAGAAATGAAAAAAAAAAAAAAGCCCGAAATTAAGCAAATAATATCTCATAAATCCAACAACAATTCACCACAAATATAACCAACCAAAGACTTGAAATGGTACGACACAAATAATAGTTTTTTCACTAGTTTGAAATAGAAAAGAAACCAAATGGTTAAAGAGTTGCGAAATGGTAATTCTATCAATGACCCTCTTCGCAATTAAGCATGGCTTTGATCCTTTGAATAGTGTTGCTGATCAAGGTATTGACTGTGGTGATAGACTCTTCCAGATTGTGTTCTTGAGAGTAAGTCGGGCTAGAGACGAGGATCTGAAAAGCAACGGTGAGGAGAGTGGTGCTGGCAGCGGCGGAGGGAGAGCCATCACCGGAGATGATGAAACCGGAAGGGAGGATAGGAATAGTTGAAGGATTGACTGTGCCTGAAGCAGCAGAGTATGCTGTATGTAAATCAACTGGAGCGTAAACCACCATACCTCCTAATGCATCTATGAAGCTGTCTTGTATTATCATCAGCCCATTATTGTCTATTGCACTTGTTGGCTATATATAAAGCAAAATCATAGTTAATACTCTTAAAAAAGAAGATCAACAAATTTTAATTTTGACGAGTTACCCCAAGTCTATTTAATACCAGACTAATTTCGTTAGGGAAATTGCAACCCACGGATAAAATCCTTCTCGAATATTTAAATGGATTGAAAGCATGCAATGGTTCATAACCGTGTAGAGATAACCAGAAAAATGTAACTTAGTTTCGAGAATCAAACATACGAACTCTTTAAAGTCATAGTCACGTCCCAACCACTAGACCACAAACTCCTACTCTATAAGATAAAATCTATATTGAAATGCTAAATTGTTAATACCTTGAGGATATTGACACAATTCTTATGGTCTGTTCCTGTGACAAAGCGAGTGACCTCAGTGAGTGGATTCCCATGGCAGAGAACGTCCCACTTTTATTATACATGCAAAAACATTAGGTGCTTGTTAATTACGGAAACAAAATGTAAAAGTAAAGTAAAGAGATCGTGCAATTAAGCAATAAATACTTACGTGGTGACGAATATCGAGATTTTTAAGGAAATTGCAGACAGTAAAAGGAGGGAGAGGGAGAGATAAAGATGAACCGGCGCTGACAATGAGACCGTTAGGTTGACCAACTTCGTTGTTTGCCCGAACCGAAACCCTAACTCCACTGTTGTTGGTTACAGACAGTTGAGAGAAATCAAAATTTTCTGACATTTTCAGTATCCATGCAAAGTTCCTTAGCATTCTTTCTCCTAACATCATTACACTCCTTCTGCCATCTACAGTTTTCACAACTACAAACAATAAAAAAGAAAAATAAATATTAGACATAGCACTTGTTGTGGATTAAGGCTTTGAATGGTGACTGCGATTTGGTTCCAATTGTGTTGTATAGAAGTACCTCCGGCGATGTCGGTGGCGGGGAAGGCAGGGATGGAGGTTAGAGGCAACCTCTCGCACATCCTCTCAAGACTAACGACCCAACGTTTAGCTCCATAGCCATAGCCACCGAATAAGAGGTCTCTGTAAAGCCGATGTGACCGCATTGATTTATCATTTAGTACCACATGCTCAATCCACGTCACCTGCTCAGTAGTTTCTTGTAAGAAAAAAATATTAAGTATCAAAAAAGTGAAAAGAGAAGAGAAGAAAGAGAGACCTTAGAGCCATGACCATTGGGCAAAGCTTGAATGAGACAACCAGATGGACGTTTGAAGTAAGTCAAATCCGTAAAGTCAACGTCAAGGTTTGGGAGATGACAAGAGACGTCAGCAATCAACCAAATGTTTTCTTCCAATTGTTGGCAACTTCTTTGTATCAAAAACTCTCTCGCTGGCACCATTGGAGACAATATGTGCACTTGCTCATACATCTATTTTATTTAGAGATCATCCAATTTTTATTATTTCTATGAGTTTTTTAAATATATATTTAAACATAATATTGAGAGTCTTACCACCATCGAGAAATTTTGACTTTGTCCGTCGAGAGAATCCAGCACATGAACTGTCTTAGCTTCGTTCACAATTGTTGGAAACAGCCTCGCCCATTGCTCCTACAATATTTTTGTGTTTACGAAATAAAATAAAATAATTTGTCATTTGTAAAAGTAAAAAATGGGATAATTAAGTACGTACGGTATCGAAGAACATGTGGACCAAATTACGAGCATCAATTGGAACCACCACGACTTCCTTAGAAGACTCAAAACGAGGATTTGGGATCTTAATATGGCTAATCTTTTTAACCATTTTCTCGTAGTTGTCTTGATCAATGACGAGCCTACCATCAATAGAAGACTTAATCCACATTGGTTCATCCATCTTAAAGAGACTTAAAAGCTCTGTAACCGCATTGACTGTGGTTTCAGACATTGCCATTTTCTCCATTTGAGATAACGGCGGAAGTTGATGCAGAGATAGTGGCCTTGGTGGCTGATGAGGCGATTGAGTGCTCATGTTTTCAAGAGGGGATGGTCCTCTTAGTATGCATGGTGCATCATACAAGACATGAGGATTGTTGGATGATGATGCATAGTTTGATGGATCATGGAGATGAGCTAATGTTTCGACGTTTGGTATTGCCTGACCTCCCATTTGGTTTATGAAGCTTGAGAGTCTTTCATACTTTTTTTACATATTTCAATCAACGATTATATTAATTAGTTGTTTTATTTCTAATGTAGAGATAAACATCTTTATAACAACAAAAATATCACTCTCCAACTAGAAAAAAATTGTTTGGTCAAGTGATTAAATAGTTGCGTTTATAAAAAACACACCTTTTGTTTGAGAAGGGCGTTATCCATACGCAGTTTATGGAGATAGTGTTGTCGTTCTTCTTCTGTGCCAAAATGAGGACCACCACATGGAGGACAAAGATGCACAGACTTAAGTGCCTCTTGCATTGCTTCATTTTCACGTTGTATCCTCATGTTCTCTGCTCTAAGTGCTGCATTATCTTCTCTTTCATTTTGAGTCTATACTTCATCAAATAATAACGTTAAACAATGTTTTCATATATCAAATTTAAAACAAAACAATAGATCGACACGACAAAAGAAAACTTACTTTGGCTTGTGTTCTTTTATTTTGAAACCAAAACTTGATTTGCTTTGGTTTTAGATTCAATTCTTCACCCAATTTGCGTCGCTGCAATTCATCTGGATGTGGACATTCCTTGAAGTACCTTAATCAATCAATCAAAACACATTCATTACTACAAATTAAAAAAAAAAAACTAATAATTTATGAAAAACATAACAAAATTCTTACGCTTCGAGCCTTTGAATCTGTTCATTAGAGTGGCGATGATAACCCTTCTTATCAGTAGCATCCATAGAACTTTCATGTTCATCGCTTGAACTGTCTTCACGACTAGATTCCATTTTCTTTTGCTAACTCAAATGCAATATGACAACTTAAAGCTATTTATATAGAAAAAACTATGAGACAATATCATAAAAGGAACAAAAAAATTAATAGAAAACTATTAGCAATTATGGTTTAAAAGATTTTTTTTATTTCTTCTTTTTGTTAATAATTAAAAAAGTAAAATAAAAAGTTTTAAACCATATTTGCTAAAGTTTTTTTTATATACTTTTTTTAATTATAATGAAGACAGAAAATAATTAATAAACAAATATGGGGAAATCTTCAAAACAAAACAAAAGAAAATCATTTATGAAAAAAATCTCATCACAGATTTTCTTCTCTTTGGGGACGTTACTTTATAAAGTAATTAGTTAATTATTTTCTTTTATATTTCAGTGATAAAGATAATTATTTTCTACTTTAACTTGGATCCAGAGATTGATAAAGATGTGGCTTCAATAAAAATTTTACTTCATCCATTTTTGTTACATTATTCTTTCATTATAAAATAACATATAGGGTATATATAGTGATAACTAATGCAAGTCCTATCAGAATTAAGATCTGATCTAGGATAATATCTATACTCCAATTTTTTTTTTCTAGTTTCAATATTTATTTTGTTATATCTCTAAATTAAATCCAAAATCTATAGTAGTACTAGTACCCTTTATGTTATTTTATAATGAAAAAAAGAAAGAAAAGTGTAACAATAAATGATTAAGTAGAATTTTTATCCTGTGGCCTAATCCTTGATCAATCTCTAGATCCAAGATACAGTAGAAAATAATTATATTTATCCCTGAAATATAAAAGAAAATAATTCACTAATTACCTTTTAAATATCTACATTATAATTATTATTTAAATTTCCCATAATAAAAAAAATTAATATAATTTTTCTTAACAAGTAAACATTTAAAAAGCTTGATTTAGAAAAATTTAAAATTCTATGGATACTCAAGTTCAAGGCTGCTAGGATGATCTACACATCAGGAACTATTTTAATACACATCTTAATTTTGTATTATATATAATTAATGTGTAATCTTTTAAAACAACAAAACAAGAACATAATCAAACTAATTTGATAAACCAATAAACAATAATATTGGAAGGCTTTGTGAATCATTTACCTTTAATTCTATGAACTTACCAATCTATGATGTGGAATTTGAATGTACTTACGGTTTTATAAAATGGATGGAGGATGTGTTGCAAATCTGTATAGAAAAAGAAAAAAAAAAAGAATCAGTATAATTAGATTATCATGAATGGAATGACAAACAAAAACCTAAGTCATGTACATTTGAATAACCACAAACATAAATCTAAGTAATCATTGAACACTCTTTGATTAAAGATAAAACAAGTTACAAAAACTTCAATAAGCCAAAAAAAAAAATGTCTCAACTCAACTAAGATCATATCTTTTTTCTTTTTTTTCCAAGACAACTCATTCAGTCATTTAAAAATTTTAAGAAAATTTTAATATTCATATCAAATACAACAAATACATAAAAGGATTCAAAGTATATTGATGGCCACATGAACCTTATTGTGGATGTGGAAGACGAGTTGGTATTCTCCTCGTAACTGCTGGAATAATCCTCTTTTCTCATTTTCGCTTTCTTTTTCTTTTTCTTTTCCTTTTTCTTTTTCTCTTGATTTGATTCCTGGTCAATGTTTCTAACTTTCTATTGACAATTTAAATAGGTATTAATCGTGGCGATATCACATTTTGGTCAACGTTCAATTTAAATTCCTAATTGGTTGGTCTTTAATCCGGTTTGGGTATTTACTAAACAGATTTTCGTAATGGATTTTTTTATATGATAAATGCGGTACCAACAATAATCGAGAATAGAAATAAGAAGATTAATTCAACTATTCACATTGATAAAACTTTAATAATGACCGTTTATAATTTGTTTCTGTATATGTTCTATAGTCTGATTTGCAATTTTTGTTTCTCTCCGAATTGTCCTAATGTTTGTTTTTAATATATATTCACAATCAATAAGTTTAATTATGTAACTAGTTTAGTTTGTAGTATTAAAATTAACTCAGACTCATAGTGTCTTTTTACTATCTTGCATTCTCATGGTGAATTGGATTTGATTCTTAAATATTATTGTAAGTTGTTGTGACATTTACAGTGACATTAAGATTTTTTTATTGGTTTTTACTTCAACACTTTTTTTGGACAAATGGCTACTTTTGACTTGCACTTGGCAAAGACAAATTACATTATTAGTATTATTCTAGAAACATCACCAAATCTTCTTTATTCAAAAGTTTATTAAGAAATGTTTATAAATCTATGTGGATTCTAAGAAAGACAACATGAAAAATCTCACTTGAATTTTGCTTTAACAAACCGGAAAATAAGATGTCTAATACATGACTTTTTAGAATAAAGTAGTTTCAACTAATAAAGTTTCTCTAATCAAATTTAACATATTTTGCTAATTTATATAACAGCTTACTTTAAATATACTTTGATGATTAAAAATTAAAACGCACCAGAAAAAAAATCATTAAGCAAGAGTTAAAAAAATTCAAATTAATGTATTTTATTGTATGTACATGTTTTCATTATTAAGTAATTAAGAAAACAAAAATTTACTTGAAAGCAAACAAATCCAGAAATAGTTCATATGTGAAAATATACTAATTTTGATGATTAATTGTTTTAATTGAAATTCTGATATTCTTTTTAAAAATATATATTTCTTATACTGCAAATTTATTACCTTTTTTTGCAAGTTATAATCAAGAAGAATCTTTGACCAAAATAAAATAAAATAAAGAAGAATATGTTTCCAGTTTATACAAATATCTTTCCTAATTTTGTTATACAAATACACACATATTTAAAAAAATAATTTTCTTATTTTATTAATTTCCTAAACTAATATTAAGAAATATTAGTTCCTATTCCAAAAATATCTTCCAATGGCTATAGAACATGTGTTCCTTACATTCTATTCTAACTTTGTCATACAAATACACATATTTAGACAAATATCTTCTAGATTAATATCATTTCAAAACCCATAAGTATTTACTAATGGCTACTTTACTTACACTATATTCTAAAACTTTCATACAAATACACATATATTCAGATAAAATGTTGGCCAAAACAAATGTTTTTTTCCTCCTAACACACACACACACATATAATATGAATTATGTCACATGTTCAAACATAGTTAGTTAATATCTGTCTTTACATATTATAATGTTTTCTTACCAGTAGTATATGGTTAGGTGCACATGGAATATTTATCACTAATATATAATTCATATTTACTAATTCAAGTATTTACTAATATAAATATTAATATAGTAATATCAATCATTCTTACTAATCTGAATATACTTATAAATAACTATACCAAAAAATCAATACACTATTATGTACAATTAAAGTTAACCAATATAATATAAGAAATAAGCTTTTATTAAAATCAGTATTTTTAGAAAAATGACAATAATTATTTCTATATTATATATCTATTTTCCAAATATATATCTCTTTGTATTAAATATGATATAAAAAATAAGCGCATAATTAATAACTATTTATATGATCAAATAATTGATCAAAATATATTTTTAGTAACTCTATTATTTCATCTAAAATCTAATGATAATTCTCATAATATAATACAGTAAAATATGTTATTTTCCTAAAATGCTTTTATTATATAGGGATACAAACATCAACATTCAACGGTGCACAGCGCAAGATCTTATGTAGTAAATTATGAAATATAGTTAAAGAAATTGCACAATACATCATGATTTATTTGTTTATTATTTTATTTTATATTATATTCAAAACAAACCATATTCGTCCTTAGAACGTAGAAATCATTACGCGTCATCTTCCGTAAGGTTCTAACAATTTTTTTTAAAAAATGTGAACCGAATGTAGAGGCATATAACTGCTAAGTCAAACAAAGTATAGGGCCTAAAATGAAATATTCCAAAAAGGAAGTTTCCAAAAATTATTATGTTTGAATTTTTGTATTACACAAGTGATCCACATGGCAGCAACTATTCGATGTCTTTAATTAACTTTAATTTTTATTTTAGCCAATCAACCCAAAACAAGTAGGTCATAATTTATTGATATAAAACCACATAAGGTGTTTCTCTTCTTCTTCCTCCATTCCCATTTACCAATCACCACTTTCCTCAATCTCAATCTCACTTTCTCTCTCTCTCATCGCCGTGATGGTGCTCTCACACGCCGTATCGGAGTCAGATGTCTCCGTCCACTCAACATTCGCATCGCGATACGTCCGAACTTCACTTCCCAGGTACCCTTAATAATCTTGATCACATTATGTTATGTGTGTCGATAGAAAATGGAGAGTTGATGAAAAGGTAAATATAAAAAACAGGTTCAAGATGCCGGAGAACTCGATACCGAAAGAAGCAGCGTATCAGATAATTAACGATGAGCTGATGCTTGATGGGAATCCACGTTTGAACTTAGCCTCCTTCGTGACGACATGGATGGAGCCTGAGTGTGATAAACTCATGATGTCTTCCATTAACAAGAACTATGTCGACATGGACGAGTACCCTGTCACCACCGAACTCCAGGTATTATCAATATTCATTATTGTCTCAATATTTATATAAATCGGCTTTAGTTTATATTGAGTATGTTGGGAAAAAAAAGTTTTATATTCAGAGAAATGTTTATATATATTAGTATCTTGAGTACTGTCTCAATAATCTTTAGAACGCCCATTGATATTCTTGACTGTGATTATATATGGTATATTTTGATGCTTTGGGATTAGTGTTAATTAATACATTGTTAGTATAAATATAATCCATAAGTTGCTTTGTTCTATATGTATGTATACTAACTTTGTTGACTTTTTTCTAATGGCTTGATGAATTTTGGGTTAATTTGGACTACTATAGTGTTAAAGGGTATATTGATACTAATTTATTTCTGCTTATGTAAACAGTTTTTTCTTGGGGGAGGTTATATCTCGGGAATACTATAGCAGGGTGTCATAAAATAATTATACTACTATTATGTTTGACTTTTTCTATGGTTAATTTGGATTAATTTGAGAGGGAATATTCTTTATTTCAGCAATTACCAGCCATTCACGTTGAATTATAAAATTGTATTAACTATGACTAATTGATCTCCACGACTAGTTAGTGTGTGTGAGTTTTGTTTTAATATATTTCACGTAATTGTCAATTATCAATTAAGATGATTATAATCAAGCATCCATCAATCTTGATGTCAGAGATTTTTCACTAATTAATCTTTTTTTTTAATTAATGGAAAAAATAACAGAACCGGTGTGTGAACATGATTGCACATCTGTTCAATGCACCGTTAGGAGAGACAGAAACAGCTGTCGGAGTAGGAACAGTTGGATCATCTGAGGCCATAATGTTGGCTGGTTTGGCTTTCAAGCGTAAATGGCAGAACAAGCGCAGAGCCGAAGGCAAACCAGTCGATAAACCCAACATTGTCACCGGAGCCAATGTTCAAGTAATTAACTAACCTTATCCAAAAGGAATTTTTTTACTAACCATAATATATAAAAAAAATCTATGCTTTTAGTTAAAATTTTAACTAGAACCATTAAAATGTATAGGTGTGTTGGGAGAAATTTGCAAGGTACTTTGAGGTTGAGCTAAAGGAAGTGAAATTGAGTGAAGGATATTATGTGATGGACCCAGCGAAAGCTGTTGAGATGGTCGATGAGAACACTATTTGTGTTGCGGCCATTCTTGGTTCCACTCTTAATGGAGAATTCGAAGATGTTAAGCTCTTGAATGATCTCTTAGTCGAAAAGAACAAAGAAACCGGGTAACTAATTGGCTTACAACTTAGACAATCAAGAATATTTAAAACTTAAAAATACTAAAATATGAATGTTTGTTCTGATAGATGGGATACACCAATCCATGTTGATGCGGCAAGTGGAGGATTCATAGCACCGTTTTTGTATCCGGAATTGGAATGGGACTTTAGATTGCCATTGGTGAAGAGTATTAATGTGAGTGGTCACAAGTATGGACTTGTGTACGCAGGTATTGGTTGGGTTATTTGGAGAAACAAAGAAGATTTGCCTGAAGAACTCATCTTCCATATTAACTACCTTGGTGCTGACCAACCCACTTTTACTCTCAATTTCTCCAAAGGTAATCATTACTAGTCTTGATCTAGTTAAGTAGACGAACCATCAAAATGTTTGAGGTTATTTCATTGATATTCTTCTATTAATAAACGCAGGTTCGAGTCAAATCATAGCTCAATATTACCAGCTTATTCGATTGGGCTTTGAGGTGAGTTGGTCCACGATTATTATTCTTCTATATCATTATGTTAATTAATTAGACTTAAATAGTTAAATTATACTATCAAACAGGGTTACAGAAATGTGATGGAGAATTGCAGAGAGAATATGATTGTGCTAAGGGAAGGACTTGAGAGTACAAACAGGTTCAACATTGTATCAAAGGACGAGGGAGTGCCACTTGTCGCTTTCTCCTTGAAAGATAACAGCTCTCACACTGAGTTCGAAATCTCCGACATGCTTCGAAGGTTAGTTGTCTTAACTCTTTACATAACAACTCAATTACTTTTTCGTTTAGGATGCACATTCGTTAATCGGTTCGATTTGGTTTAAATTATTTGGATTTTAGGTTTTTTAGTTAAGAAAATTAGCTTTATTCTCGACTAAATTATAATTTGATTCGGTTTTGAATTCGTCGGTTTTTGTAAGTTCTAAAGATAAATTGTATTAAAAATCAAATTATATTTTAGTTAGGTTTTTGACCAAAAAATATAAGTAAGCATAAAAAAAATTATACAAGAGAGAATCTAGATTATAGGCTAAAATGTAGAAACTGATCCTCTGATCTAGGAAACTCTGTTATCTTCCATTTAAAAGATGAATCGGATGTAAACCAACTTGAACCAGCTGCAATGTGAATCGGTTTACTCCAATAGGTTTAAAGATTCATAGAAGAAGTAGATAAATGTATGATGAATATGGTGATTAATTTCTTCATAAATGTTTGAAATGCAGATATGGATGGATAGTACCAGCTTATACAATGCCTCCAAACGCACAACACATAACCGTTCTTCGAGTGGTCATTAGAGAAGATTTCTCAAGAACACTAGCAGAGAGACTTGTGATCGATATTGAGAAAGTGATGCGTGATCTTGATGAGCTTCCTTCACGAGTGATCCACAAAATATCACTTGGAGAAGAGAAGAGTGAAGCTAACAGCGATAACTTGATGGTGACGGTAAAGAAAAGTGATATCGAGAAGCAGAGAGAGATCATTAATGGCTGGAAGAAGTTTGTCTCCGACAGGAAGAAGACAAATGGTATCTGTTAATCAAAATATATACTGAAAATGTTTGAAGACTTCATTAATAATGCATTTGCATTGATTGGAGATTTGAGGATTTAATTTCGTTTATTGCTGAACCAGCTTCATTTCATTTGGTTGGGTTTTTGTATTATTGTTTTATACTATTGCAACTTTATGAATCAAGTTTATGTGTTTTTGTTCCTAGTTATCATCCGTATCCATCCATGTTGTTCATAACCTAGCTTTGAGATATGTATCAGACATTTTCGATGATAAAAAAAATCACTAATATTTTTATTAAGAAAGAAAAAGTCTAAATTTTTGAAGAGTCGTACATCATAATAAAAACTGAAAGAAAGAAAAAAAACATAAAAAAAAACTAAATACTAGTAATTTTAGAAAATTGAAAACACTAATTAAGCATGAGGAGAAGCAGGAGTAGATGGAGGAGAAGAAGGAGTAGATGGAGGAGTAGATGGAGAAGATGAAGCTTTGGTGGAGCAATGAAGCTTAACAAGGCAATTAAAGAAAGTATTATGGTAAGCTCCAAAGATAGTCTTCTCACAATCTTGACTCATCTTTTGAATGGAGGCACAACAATCATCATTAAGAGCTGGTTTGTGAGTGAAGAATGCTTTAGCAATATCTGCAAAACAAGTCCTTACATCTTTACAATCAGCCAAACATTTAGTGACTACCGGTGGTGGGTGGAACGCTATTGGGTGGCATCCGGCCGGGGCTGGTGGTGAGCCTTTTCCGGTGAAGGCCGGAAAGTGAAAGGTTGGGTAGAAATGTTTGTAATGCCACCACTGCAGTGATGATGGGAGTGATGACTCAAAATCTTCTTGTGCTGTGACACAGCTTGAGAAGACAAGTATGGTAACAAGGACTGCGAGATACTTCATTTTCTTTGGATTCTTGGGAGTTTCTTTTTGAGGATTTGATGTTTTTTTTGTGATGGAATAGACGTAAGTAAGGGTTATAGTTATATAGAAGTGTTTGTTAGGTTTTTGAGAATATATTTCGGGTGGTATATAATTTGAATTATGTATATTACTGGAATATTCTCGTAAAGTTTGAATTTTTTAAAAAAATTTCGGCATGATTTACTTGATTTTTGTTGTGAATTTGTAGTATTTTTCGCTTGAAATGATCAGATTATAATATTTATTTATTTCACTAAACCATAATAGTTTAAAAATAGCATGATACCTATACTTTTGGAATATGCCAACAGTAATATTTACAAATGATATTGATAACAAAAAAAAAAACTTCTTTTATTCTGGCAGGTGCAATTACGTAAAAGAACTGGAGGATGATTAATGGGCCAAAGAAAGATTATAAATTGACAAGAAGGCCAATGATAACGAGGCCTAAAATATATAAATAGAGGTAATGAGAACACTAATACATGATTAGGTTAAGGATAAAACCCACATTTGTAATTGTGATGATGTAAAACTATCAGTTTACCAATTGTAGTTCCACTATAATTGTTGTTTTTAACATTATAAGTTCTGGCGAACTTCGCATGGGGCGGATGTTAGTTGTTTTCCTTGACTTTTATGGTTTATTTGGAAGGCAAGAAATGATAAAGTATTTGCGAATGTCGATAGGGTACCGCAGGCGGTAGTGGATCATGCGGAGGCGGAGGCGGAAGCCTGGGACCAGACACAAGTAGGGCGAGCATGTCTTGGTTTTGACCGAGGGTTTCATTCTCGGGTTCATAGTGGTGATGAGGTGTTGTGCGTATGTCCTATTGCGAATTCAGATTTTTTCTCTAGCCATCGATGTTTCGTTGATGGTTCTTGGAAGGATTCGGATCAGCAGTCTGGTTTGGGTTGGTATTGTTTCACTTATGAGCCAGGAGGGGTAAATCTTGGTGCAGTAGGGATTCATCGGAGTCTTTCTCCTTTTCATTGTGAGTTTGAGGCTTTGTGGGCGATGAGTAGTCTATTATCGTTGCAGATCACAGAGGTTGCTTTTGCTGTAGATTGTTTGGAGGTCTTAAAGATTCTCGATGACCCGGATGGCTAACCTGCTTTCAAGAATTACCTTTATGATTTTTTTAGTTTCCGAAGCTTGTTTTTTTCTTTTTCTCTTTATTTTATTCCTCGCTCTCTTAATTTTAAAGCAATTTTTTTGGTCCGCAATGTTAGAGGCTTTCAGTTGGTTCTTTATGTGTAAACAATTTGTCTGATCCTTGGTGGTTGGCCCTTAGTTTCTAATGAATGAGTAGTTGAGTTGGAAAAAAAAAACATTATAAGTTTAACTCCAAAGAATCGAATAATCTCTACGTAATATTATTTAAGATTTTAAAGAGCGTTTGAGTTATGAATCGAGTTTTATGAAAAAAGCTATCATAGTTCTTATTACAAGTATTTGTAATGTCGAAGGTTTTTACAAGTTTCACATCCATAATTAATATATATTTCGATTGTGACTTCACTAGTGGATCTTGAAACGTTTTATATGTCGAACTTGTCAAAATGATAAAATAAGTTACACACTAGTATAGTAGTTTTTGAATTATTATTGACTAGAGACCAAAATCATGAAATTTAGCGAGGATCTTGTGGCACGAAAACTCAGTGGAGAAAATCACAAGTGGCAACAAAATTTGACAGATTCAAGGGAATTGTTGGGTGAGAATCATTTTAGGCCAGTACGTATCTCATTTTTTATTGTTCTTTTTGGTCTTCGTACAAATAATTAAATAATACTTATATAATGTTGAACAACTCATTTACTAATTAATGTTTTTAATTTATATATTTACCAATTTATATGGTTTTATAAGGTTCAATTATATCTGAATCTTTTATAATGCAAGAACCGAATGAAGTAATATGTGACATATATTGTGAATTTTGTAAATTGTTTTTTCTTTTTTGAAAAAATATTGTAAATTGTTGCGTATGACTTTAGGTAAAGGAAGAGTTTTAACTGTAGAAAAAGTGTATTTGAAGTTGTTCATATATGATAATTGTCAAATGGAAAGAATCTTGCTGGCTGAAAGACATTAATTTTAGTTTCTAATAATCAACAAAATCCAATTTATAACCAAACTTTTATCAAATAGGTAAATGTTGAATTCGATAAATATATATATTAAAAATTTTAATACTACAAATATTGTATAATATATAACAAAAATATAAATATAAAGATAATAGTCAAACTGGTTGCTGATCTAGATGATCCCGTTAATGGTATTAACATAAAAGGTTTAAGATCTTTCTATTATATGTGGAAGATTAAGAGGTTTTAAGAAATAGGTTTTGGGTTATAGATCAGTAATCTAGTTTTGAAAAAATATATAAAGATTTAATATAAAGTTATAATACAAAGTAAGGAATAAGTCCGCCGAATTCTTTTCAGTCGGGTGGTTACATGTTCTAGCTAATAGTTTAAATATCTGAAGTTCAACTCCATCTTAGTAACATGCTTGAAGATTTTAAAAGATTTATGAAATGAGTTTGAATTATGGATACAAAATCGTTAACAACAAAAGATAAAGTAGGGAATGAAGTCCCATGGATAAGGGGAAGAGTCGGATGTGGAAGTGAAAGGAGCCTCTGAATAGCAATCACCAAATCGAAAGTACGAAGGAAACACGAGCCATTTGGGTCCCACACGCATCTTATACACACTTACTGTTAATCTTATTTTTATCATTAATTAATTGAGATTATTATAATAATAAGCAAATCTTATCGTTATTTCAAACTTGCTGTGAGATTACAACTGGAAAGTCTGCATTATGTTTATGTTGCGTCCTTCCTCACTTTCAGCTTCCCCTTATTTTACTCTTTCTACGTGTATATTCTCATGTGAATCCTAATGTAATAATCGGATTTCATGCTAATTTAGTTTTAGGCTCATTATTCATTTTCAATCGAAGTTACCACATTAGTTTTACGTTTTATTTCTTTTGTTAGAAAAAAACATATAACTTAAGTTTATGGAGTAACTTTGTATATCAAAATTAATCCAGACTAAATTTACGGAAATAAGAATTCTTAGAATACTTATATACCATGTCAAATATCTGGATTTGAAATGATTTAGAACTTCTAAATAAATTTAGAGCTATCTAACCTATGTAGAGATTTATAGACATGATAAATTCATGTTCAAATGAGCTTATTAAAATAGAAATTGAAACTAAGCAATAAAATAGCTTATGAAAAGTTTGATTGTGAAAATAAAGTAAAAGAGAAAGCTTAATGTAAAAAAAACCAAATATCAAATTGATTCTTGATTAGATTTCATAAAATATAAAGATAGAAAGTTGGTCAGAACCAACTCTCAAAGACACATGAAATTCTCATAACAAATACATTTTTATACTATATTAACTTGCTCAAAACCCTAAACACGAGTTTATAAGATTTGGTAATAGACTTGTATAAAAAAATTTCTAATAACTCATAAGCTATACTCAAAATTCTAAATAAAGCTCTAAAAATTTATGATTTAAGACTTAAATTATCATCTATCTAATTGTTACCGCAAACTTATAAAAATAATTTTATATATTTTTCTTCTAAAATGACTTGCACCTCCCAAAATATTTTAATCATTAAACCACAGACTTATAGGCAGTTTAATTAACTTATAACTAACTTATATTGAAAAACAAGATTGTTGCAGTCAAATAATAATAGTTAGGGGATTTACAAGTTATAAGTTCCATGTAAAGTGCTAGGAAATGGGCATAGAGAGTGTATACGTGTATTTGAATATTATTATTATAATAATAATAAAAATGGAAAGACGCGGATTCAACCATATAATGTCAACCTCTCTCTACACACAACTGTCTATCTCCACTTTCTAATTATTAATATTAACTTTGTTTTCGGGCCAAACATTCTTCTGTATATATACACTTATGTCCTCTTCGATTCTCTCCTAAAACACAAAACAAAAGTCTCTCTACTAAACTTCCATCTTTTCTTCACATTATGGGAAACTACGTTTCTTCTGCTCTAACCAAAACGTCCTCGTCTTCTTCTTCTTCTTCATCGGCGGCGAGAGTTATTCTTCCTGACGGTGGAGTGCGTCACATTCACGCGCCTATGAAAGCTGCTGAACTTATGATGGAGATTCCAAGCTTCTTTCTTGTCGATGCGAAGTCTTTAAAGATCGGTCGGAAGTTTTGTCCTTTAGCAGCCGATGATGATCTTCAAATCAAAGGATGCCACGTGTATGTTGCTTTGCCTATTACGCGTGCCACGTCAGCAGCTAATGCTTCTGATTTGGCTCGGTTATTTGTGGCTGCTAAGAAACAACGCCGCCGAGTTGGAACTGATTCTTCCGTTGTTGTGAAACATTGTCTAAGTAATGGAAGAGTTTCACCGGACGGAGGAGAAGATGACGTCATATCGACGGGATCGAAGCTGAATTTGGAAGATATTCAAGAGTTTTCGGCGGTCGAGTTTATGCATAGGATCTCTGTTTCTAAATCTAAGAAACCAAAGTTAGAAACTATAGTTGAAGAATCTTTGTCTTAAAACGAAATTAAAACAAAGAATTGAAATTTCGTTGTTTTTTCTAACTCCTCTCTGCGCAACTTGTTTCTCTTTTGTGGTATTAATGAACAACAGAAAGAGACATTAATCGAGGATTTTAACATGTGCTCTTTTTAGTTACTTGACAGTTAAAAGTTGTAACACATGTTAAGCTTTTGTTTTCATATTCAAACAAACACGATTGATCTTGTAACTTGATATTCGAATCTGTGAACTAAGATATGTACTCATTTTCACGTAGAGATCGAACTTACGACTTATCAATCGTGTTGATCATGTCGGTTAATTTTCTTTTCGATGTAATATTAATTAAGTGAGCTAATATATATATACTTTTTAAATTAAGTGGGCTATTAATTAATTAATTCAATTCTCGTTAAGCCCGAATATGAACGAGCCCATTGGTCTCGTCGACACGCCGTCGCCGCTCGACGCCGTTCATCTCTGGATTGGAATTTAATAATCGGCAGCTCCAGACCTTTCTATATCTCCTGTTTCTCATTATAATCGAACACTGTGGATGCCCAGAAGGAAGATTCTCGGAGATTTCTATTTTCTCATTGCAAGGTTCGATTTTTATTTTTGAAGGAGTCAGTTTTTTTGGGAAGATATCGGAGATAGTTTAGGATGATCGTATTCTATCTATGATGAATCAATCTACGTCGAAGAGAAAGATGGGTCCTTTCTTCTCGCATATTTGAGTCAGAATCTTGCTCGTTTTGAGAGTAATATTCGTTATAAGAATTGTCAAGGTAAATGGGTGATGAGAAGCTCTCTGACAGGCTCCTGGATGAAAAGGTTTCATTGGATATGACTTGTAGCAAGGAGGAGATTGTGGAAGAGCTTAGGGATTGTTTGCCCAAATGGGTCACTCAAGAACAAGTGACAGACATGATTAGAGGGACATGGAGTAATGTAGTCGAAATAGTTGATAATTTCTATGAACACGAGACTAAATTCTACGAGCAAGTCTCTGCTGTTATATCTTTCAGTTCTAGAGATGGGATAAGTTCAGGTAACCACGAAGCACTTTTTTCAAAACTGGAGTTTATCCACTGTGAAACCGAGCAGAATGAAAGTTGCCAGTCATTACAGTTTCACAAGCTTAAGGGCATGACTAGTTCCCAGAAGAGCAGTATTTCTCCTGTGAAAAGGAACAGAAAGATAAAAGGTAAACCAAAGAAGAAAGGAAAAGCTTGTTATAAGGGAGAACCTCCAGGCCCACAGCAAGCTTCAATAACTAAATTCTTTAACAAAGTTCCTTCAGATGATACCAAGGCTTAAGAGGCTAAAGAAGGGGTTTCTCAGAATGTTGGGAAGTAACATGGTGAACTGTTCCATGATGTCAATGGATAATAACCTCAGTGATACTGCAGCGTGAATGGTGAAAGATTGAGTTTCGCTTGCTGATATTGACAATGTCAATCTACCTATGAATCCCAGAATTACTATTCAGACAGCAACTATGACCTAAATATTTTGCCCTGGCACAATTTTGCAATGTTATAAAAGAAACTCAATGTTCTGTCTACTTTGGCCTCACTGAGGAAGCTTTTATTATATAAAGGAATTTAGGATACATTGTCATACGGTTGCAGAGTTATCAGTTTTTGAGTCGGTGTAGATTCTAAAGGAACATAGTCTGGTTCTTTTGTTTTTTTTTGTTTAAAACATTGCCTGGTTCCTGCTTTCCATTTTTGTGATCTTACTCTGGGAATGAGCGTCTGTTACGTAACCAAAACCAGTGTCTGATTGAAGATTTATTACTTTACTCATCTGAATCGAAGATGGGAGGAAGAACAGATAAAAAGAGAATCATTTTTGTATTTTACAATTTCAAAGCAACTGAACCTATGATGACTGTTACAAGGCGAAAAGATAAACCTGTTATCCTTACGAATATCACGAATCTGCTGCATCCTATTGAATATGATAGCAACAGCTAAACCCTATTGCTAAACACTGCACATCTTAAAACACGCTGAATATTGCATTGTGCGATCCAAGCCAAGCCCCATGAGTAATGTTATCTTTACAGTCTCTTTGCCCTGAAAATCCAACATTATAAGTTATTGTTCCCAGCAAATATCAAAGAAGAAAACAAGAAGTCAAGAAGCAGAAGGATCAGTGTGCAAGTACTTTCACCAGCAGACCAACACACAACTGAAGGGACAGAGTCGGAGAATTTATTCTCAGACAGAAGTTGACCAGATTTAATACTCCAAATGCGAGTATAGCAGTCATCTCCACCTAAATCAACCACCCAAAGACAATAAAAACTCAAATCGTCTAATCAAAATCAAATTCTTGATGCTTTTCCCAGATCCAACATAGCGGTTATGTTTTCAGAACAAAAAGGTGTCTTCTTATTACCTGACATAAGAAATCTTTCTGACGGGTCGACGCCAAATTTGATGCGAGTATGAGAATTTACATGTCCTTCATATTCCTGTACAGCGACCCCTCTCTTGACCATGCGTTGATCGTATAGCTTGATCTAAAAAGAGAAAAGTTTGGCTCTTTAGATAATTGTCAAAATGCTTTTGAGTCTTAGTATGTATATGCAGAAGTTCGAGCTAGTAGCAGCACTCACTGTGCCATCCATGGAGCTTGCCATTAAGTACTGATCATAAGTTTTCAATGTCTTCAGGCTACAGATGGAAGAAGCGAATTATTGAGTCACAAAAACAAAGTAAAAGGAATTTTCATATATAGTTTCAGTCGTTTACCAACCATGTAAGAGATGAAGGCATATAGATTACATGAGACGGATTTATGTTTCCCTTGAGCTGCGTAAACAACAATTAGAGAAAACTGTCACCAAAATGTTGTGAGGAAAGCTCAAGAGGAAAAGATGAAAAGTTGTGGCCACAACAAAGTCATTATATGTTTTTACAGTACCTCGAACCATTGTTTACTTGTAGTAGTTTGACAGGTTTGAATCGATGACTGATATCGTATCTGGTGTCTAGTGAGCCTTGGAAAAGGTCTCCCTGGTCTCTCACGCAGATCAACTGACACAATGGCTCCATTTCTGAGCCCACAATGAACAGTGTTTCCCTGAGAAAAAGTAGTAGAGACAACATAAACACATGTGACCTTCAGTAAAAACGAAGACATGATTTAACTGGTCAAAAGTGAGGCTCAAGCAGCAATTTGGCTCGAAGTATATATTCAACTAAGTGAGACTACTGAACAAACATTTGGCAGCTAGGAGTTGAGAGAAAGCATTGAGCCGCTAGAAAACAATGCATCTCAGAGCTTGGAATTAAGAGAACTTTACCAACTGATGGAATTGTAGCGCAAAAACATCGCTTTTGCTTTGGAGAAAGTATGAACCTGCTCCTGTTTCTAAATCAACTAAAGCAGCTCCTAGGTCGGTACCTATAATATATCAAAATCATTTAATAATTTCCATATAATTCTGAACCAAGCCGTTTTCAGGAAAAGGCACTGGTAATCATATCTGCATTTTCTTTTACCATTAGTTTGCTCTCTATGTATAACTGTAAGTCTAATTGTAATGAAGCAAAATCCGGTGAAAAAAACATAACACCAAAAGTAAGTAAGAGAAGATACCAATGGCTGCATGACTCCCACTTCTATTGCAATCAGCTGTCCAAATGGTACATTCAGAGGAAACATTCCCTTGGAGGCTTCGCGGAGTGATTGTGTTAAGTTCCTCAGCAAGATTTAAGAAAAAAATTGACCCACGACCAGTTGATCCCAGTGTAGTTACCCTGTTTTCTCGTGTCAAGTTTTTACAAATGGGAGATCAAGAGAGGGTAAATGATAAGACACATTTAAAGGATACAGTGCCTTGTTTACACAGTGGAAGTTTTCAGATGCATCATATTTTCCAATCAACTGAATAGAAGATATAATAGATGAAGCCTGATAAGAGCGTACAGGCCTCCATATAAGCCAAGGTGCTTCCCTTTCTTCTGCATTATTTTCATTGCGAGGGAGAACAGAAACTGGATCACACTCTCTACCAAGTAAAGCTTGAGTTTCAGACTCATCAAAGAGTACTTGTCCAGGTTTGGAAACTCTCAGTATGCTGCAAGAACAAACTTCCAAAGCATATAGGTTGGTATAAAAATAATCCAAACAGCTCAACTAATTCTTCAATAAATCGAAGTACATAAAGTTCTATGGAGATTGCAAAGACAAATCTTCACAGTACAGTCTTGATTCGTGAACATCGATTAAAAGTGATAATTCTAAGAAGCTGACTCATACATACCTCAAAAAGCCTCCTGTACTTCCTGCTACTAAGATGTTCTTTCTGGTTAAGCCTACAGATGTTTGTATATCAACCCGCAACTGTTTTATAGCAGCATCACCCATATTGTCCGTGGAATTGTATCTCCACACCTAAGCATCATTACCATGAGACAAACAGTACAAAAAATGTTACATGTAAGTCTTCTGTAATCTTCATAAAAAAACAGAAAGGCTAAGTCATAGGTGGTAATACCACAGGATAAGAGGCTTTGGTTTTTTGGATCTCCTCCTTGACATTAGACATCTTCTTATTGACAGGAACAACATTGCCATTCAACTCTCGGGAATAAACTAGCTTCAATGCTTTGAGTTTGGTTCTCTTCTGATAATTAGTATCCTGATAAAATTTACAGATAAACTGATAACTGATTTTCATTAAAAAGAAGCATACCCAAAGTTTGGATCACCCTTATTGATTCTGCAAGTCTCAACCTTTACACAAATTCGTAAGAAGTTTAAATTTTGAAATAACTTACTTGTACAGGCTTTGGGTCGGGATTTTGTTTATTTCTTGAAGAAGTAGAAGATTTCGAACCAGGGATAGGGCCTTTAATGGGAAAATATCTGTTCTTCTCCTCGTCGAAATAAAATCCAGGAAGTTCTGAAAATCAAATTGAAAAGGATTAGACAAAAATACAACCCAAATCCCCGTATCAATATCAGGTAGGCATCGGAACTAGAAGAAATATCTGGGATGATGATTCAAAGACCTGGTTTCATGTTAACTCAGAAGTAAGTTTGTACTCTGTTCTTCTCAGATGAGACTCTATTGAAGTCTGCGCAATATAAATAGAACTTTAGGTTTTGTTTAAGAGAAAATGGTCAATTAAATAGCAAATTTTTGCGTTTTTGTAAAAATAAATCGAACTTTTTGATTTGTTAAAAAATATTGAACATGTGTTGACCTACCTAATTTAATACCCAAAAAATCAATATTAACAGAAGTTTAAGTCTGTTAAACGGCGCTTATGTGTTGTTAATTCAATCTCCAAGCAAATTAGAAAAAGGAAATATATTATTGAACGAGTATGATGTGGAAAGTGAAGAAAAAGTGGATGATAATGAAGTAAAGGAAGATGTGGATGAAAAAATTGGTGAAGCTGAAGATGAGGATGAGCTAGTACCTGTTGAACAAGGAGGAATTTCACAAGATGGAGGCTCACAAGTTTAAGTTTGGTTTTGTTGCTTTTATTTCCAGACTTATGATGTTGCTTTTGTAAGACTTATAATCAAGTTTGTGTTTGTTTGTTTTTTGTTGCTTATACGTTCCAGATTTAAAGATTTTAAACCAAGATTTATTGTGTTTGTTTTAAGATTTCAACATAATGATCCCGATTTGATTCTGAAGGTGAAAGATTGAGAATACAGAAGATTGAAAGAGATAATAAAAAGAGACAAGAGATCGAAGATGGATGCTGAGTCCCGATTTGCAAAAGTTAGGTTCCTCGTTGATTTGGAAAATTTAGAGGTTGGTCATTCTTTATCATTAAATGATCCGTTTCAATTTAGGCCTATTATTAATGATAGGTTAACGTCACATAAGTGCCGTTTAACAAATTTAAACTTCCGTTAAGGTTAACTTTTTCTGAGTATTAAATTAGTTAAACCAACACAAGTTTGATCTTTTTTGGTAAATAGAAAAGTTCAATTTTTTTTGGCAAAAACACGAAAGTTTGGTATTTAATTGACCATTTGAACCGAAAATCTTTATTTAATTGAACCGGAAACGTGTTTTTAATTCAAATTTGGTTTACTTCGAACGGGACCAGTTATGACCCGGTTTACAATAGTAATTAACTGTAAAATGCTTGTACATTTGTTCACAACAACTTCATCATCATTAAGCTTTTAGTTCTTGTGCTGCAATCTGCCGCTCTCAGCTCCAGCAAAAGGATCGATAATAACGTTAACCACCGCGGGTTTTCTTGCGGCGAACGACTCAGAGAGAGCGGATTTAAGCTCATCGGGTGTTTCCACAATATAACCTTGGCCTCCAAAGGCTTCAATAAGCTTGTGATAGCCTGCATTTGGAACAAAAGATGTTGGTGCTGGATCTTCTTTATAAGGACCGGAGATTTCTTCAGGACTCCTTCGGTCACCACCATAGACTCCACCATTGTTGAAGACAATAATCACCACAGGAAGATTGTATCGAACCAATGTCTGCATCATCACCAAAGAAAAAAGTTTACTGATAAAAAATTCAGACAATAGACAATTCCACATTATGGTCGTATTAAGAAAATGTTTTTACTACCTCAACTTCCATGGCACTGAATCCAAAACCAGAGTCTCCTTCAACGGCGACAACAAGCCGATCAGGAGAAGCAACAGCAGCAGCAATACAATAACCTAAACCGACACCCATAGTTCCCCAAGTTCCTGCATCAAGCCTTGTCCTTGGCTCTTTCTGAACCAAAACCGATCTTCCTACATCCATCGTATTAGCTCCTTCTGACACCACAACAGGGCTAGGTCCTTGTACAGCCAAAATAGCGTCTCTGATTATCCTCATAGGAGTCAAAAAATTGAAAGGAACGACATCTTTGGCAAGTTGTGCCTCCATTTTCTCGCCGTTCTCTTTTGCCTTCTTTGAAATCGATTCCACCCATGGATTCGAATTCCCCAAACAAAAAGGATCATCTTTTATCTCTCTGTTCAACAATCCAATCATATTTTTGGCATCTCCAGCAATGCCCAAGTGTGGTTTCCTCAGTTCAATCTCTTCCTCAGAGACATCAACCAATATAAATTTCACTTCTTTAGACCATTTTGGGGACTCTCCGAAATGGAGAAGCCAGTTGAGCCTAGCCCCAACCACCAAAGCGACGTCGCATTTCCCAATGGCAAGCGACCTCGCCGCTGTCGCCGAGAGCTCGTGTGTGTCCGGTAATAAACCTTTACCCATCGGAGTTGGGAGGAAGGGTATTCCAGTGAGTTCAACAAGCTTCTTCAGCTCATCCTCTGCTTTCGAATACGCCGCCCCTTTACCGAACACGATCAATGGCCTCTCAGCTTTTCTCAACAGCGAAACCGCCGATTCGATCTCCGACTTCAGATTTCCTCGAACCGGTTCGTGTTTACGAGATAATTCGACTTTAGACACAAGATTCTCCGCCTCGGATGCCGAAATCTTCTGACGCAATACATCAGACGGGAGATCCAGATAACACCCACCGGGTCGACCCGCAACGGCTCGATCCAAAACCCTAGAAACGCAATTGGGAATTTCACTAATATCCTTAGCTTTCTCCGATAATTTCGAGAAAGCTTTCACCGCTTCCACCTGATCAAGCTCCTGGAAATCTCCACGCCCCGCATCTCTTTGATCGCAGGAACCAGAGATCATCACCATCGGCCATGTATTAGCCCAAGCGTTGGATAGACCCGCGAGCCCGTGCACGCAACCAGGACCAGAAACCGTGAGAAGGATACCGGGTCGACCGGTGAGGTAACCGTAAGCTGATGCGGCGTATCCAGCGGATTGCTCGTTGTGGAAGGCGATGAAACGTATGCCAAGGGCCATGGCTCGGCTAGCTAGAGACGTGACGGGGATCCCCACGACGCCGAACATGTGGGTGACACCGAGACGAGATAGTGACTGGGCGACGAGAACGTTGCCATCAATTGACGGTGGGGTGGCTGCTGATTCATCCGCCATTTTTATGGATTTTGCTTTGAAGTGTTCAGTTTTACTTCCAGTCTCTTATATAGACACTTATTAATTTGTGTTTTAACTTACTAATAATACACACAATTATGTGACTGATCTTTGTTTGTATGAATTGCTTTTATTGACTTCTTCTATTTAATATTTACTTCATTTTGTTTATATTATTTTTGCATGTGTTTAACTTAGTTATGTTTTTCATTTTAATTGTAATTTATCGGTAACAAATACTAAAATCCAACAACCACATGATCACCAAAGTATTTATAATTTGTTTTCTTTCCTTCTTTAACTTTATTATGAAAACAAATTAAAATACGAAAGTATTGTGATGAATGGATCACTAACGAGTCCTCTTCAACTAATTTTTTTCAATAATTGGATTTGAATGTTATAAAATGTTAGAACTATGAGTTCGGTTTGGTATAAGTGAGTTTATTTAGCTCTGTTTGATTTCGGTTAAGATATTAATTAAAACAGAGTTTTATAACATTTTTGTCCATTCCTCGTTGGACTATTGTTGAGGTCTGCTACCAAAATTGTAGTGTTGGCAAAGTTTAACAAATCAAATTTGGCTTTGTGATTTACACAAGGTGGAAGATTTTGACCATGCCAAAACTAGACCCACTCAAGAATTTCTCAAGAAATGCATTATGATTATCTGCATATTTAAGAAAAATAGATAAATAAAAGATGATAAGATATATGATTGTCGAAATAAATTTGTCAACTTAAATAATTTTAATCAAATAAAATTGGAATCGATTAATTTAACAAAGAAAACTTCACGAAAAATGATAACAAAAAATACAGCAACGTGACGAACCATTAACAATCAAACATCTTTAATGGCACGCACGTCCTTTTTCAACCAGACAGACTCGTTTTGTCCTTATGTATACATACATATGCTCAAAACATTTAAGAACCAATGTTAAGGTTCGATCCAGGTTGCAGAAACGATATATCCGATTTGAGTTATACTTGTAACACAACATGGCAAGATCACTCAGAAAATCAGTCAAGTTGAGTCTAAGACGAGTCCGGAACAATGCACCTTCGATTAGGTTCAAACCGGACTCGAGTTCCATTGAGAGAGACCAAAGAATCGAGTTTCTAGGCGAGAATGAGGATAATGCCGGATCCGTAGGAGAAGAAACCAAAGAAGAAAACAATGAGAGTGAAGAGATTGAAGATAAAGAAGAAGAAAGAGTCAAAGTAATAGTAGAAGAAGAAGAAAGAGAAGAAGAGAAAGAAGAAGATGATGGAAAGAGCTTTAACAATGGAGGAGGAGAAGCCAAAAAAGAGGAGGTGGCAGTGGTTGAGGCGGTTGAAGAGGAGGCTGAAGGTGGGAACAGAGTAATGGTTGTGGTTGATAAAGCGCTTGCTTCTACCGGAGCTTTAGAATGGGCTATTACACATACTTTACAATCACAAGACACTCTTTTTCTTTTATACTTTGCTAAATCATTTAGAAAAGGTTCTTCTCTTTTACTCCTCTCTTGTTCGTTTTCTTGTTTAGAGTTGATTTGGTTTGGTTTCTTAAGGGTTTTTGGGTTTGGGTTTTAGGCAAGAGGAAGAACCGGAAACGTGAGGTGAAGACCGATGAACTTGTTCATACTTTGAAGAAACTCTGCCAAACAAAACGACCCGGAGTGAGTCAAGCAACGTTCTCTGATTCGATGTTTTGTTTGCATTTGCATATAATCAATGTTTGCGTTTGGCGTTTGACAAAATTGGCTTCCTATTGCAGCACTTCGTTTAAGAAGTGACATAATGTTGAGGTGTGGATTTGTTGTCTATATTTTGGCAGATAGAAGTGGAGATAAGGAGGTTAGAAGGGAAAGACAAAGAAAAAGGACAGCAGATAGTTGAAGAAGCGAAGAAACAACAAGTGAGCCTTTTAGTGGTTGGACAAGAGAAGAAACCTCCGGTGTGGAGGCTATTGAAGAGATGGGCATGGAAGAGACGCCGTGGCCACGGCGGTGTTCTCAAATACTGCCTTGAAAACGCCTCTTGCATGACAATCGCTGTTAAACCCAAGAACCGCAAGCTTGGCGGTTACTTAATCACAACCAAACGCCACAGAAACTTCTGGCTTCTCGCTTAAGAACACAGCAAGTTTCCTCTTTTGTGTTTCTCTCATCAAAAAGCTTTTTAAGTTTTCACTTTCTTCATACACATGAATGTAACAAACTTGCTCCAATACATAAAAAGCAAAGAGGCTTTTCTTGGATTATTAAAATAATAACATTGTATCTGCACAAGAATTATCAACAATTTTCCCTATCTTCTGCTGGTTCAATCAGTTAATGATTCCAAGATTCTGTTAATTAACACAACACATTGGAATGTAAGTGAGACTTCTTGGTGATTGCCTCCGATTTTTTCTTAAGCTGAGTTTTCATTCTGATTGTCTCCGATTGGGATCAAAACTACTGAACCCAGTGCTTATAAACAATCCGGTGAAGCTGATCATATCCTGCAAGCACTCCTGCTCCTGCTACTCCAAGCAGCATGTTTGCAGTAACTCCTCTGTATAGCGCAAAGAATCCTTCGGTTTTCATTATCTCTTGTAAGGCATGGACGGCGTTCCGGTATTTTACAGGTTGTCCTGATGTAAGCATCATTCTCCTCCTAAGTGTGTCAAAAGGATAAGCAATGACGCCTGCAGAGGTAGTAATGCTCCAACCCAATAGAAAGCTAGCCAAGAAGTTTCCCTGTCACAGAATTAAACAAAAAAACCATTTTCAGCTATTGTTTGCTCAGGAGTAAGCAATCTATAGTATATATAGATGAAATTACCTCTAATGAACCAACTAAAACTATTGGTTTGAAAGTGTCGTACATCCCAAAATACATTCCTCGGTAAAGAGTGATTCCCACTATTGACACGCCAAATCCACGGTAAAGGCCTTTAATGCCGTCACTTGACAAAGTCTTGCGGTACACATCAAGCATCCCTCTGAACTGTCTCTTGCCATTAACTGAAGATTCCTTTGCATCTGTGCCTAAACGGGTCCGTGCATAATCCAGATGGTACAGAAACAATGAAGTTGTTGCTCCAGCGGCGCTTCCCGAAGCTACATTTCCAGCAAACCATTTCAAGTAACCATCTTTCTCTTTCGAACATCCGAGAAGGTTCTTGAAGTAACCTTTAAATGCAAAGTTGGAAGCCTAAGAGCAATTAAATTTAGTGACAATAAGAATTTAACACAATCCGTAATCAGTCTATAGATAAGCAATCTAATCAAACGGTAAAAAAAAGAACAATATGTAGGCAAATTCATTCTATGGAAGATCGAATTATGGTTCTTATAAAGTACCTGTGTAGGGAAATATCGTATGACATTGGCCTGATTTCCTCTCCAAAAGGACAAAACACCTTCTTCTCTGAAGATTCTGCCAAAGCAATTACCCAAACCAGTGTAAGGTCTTGTGAGATGTCCTGTCTTTATCATCTCCCCCTGATTCTGAAGTAGAAGCTTCACCCTTTCGATTGGAGCGGCTGCAGATTTGGCAACAATGGCTGCAGCACCACCCATCACAAAATCCGCAGAGAATCTCTCGGATTTTCCAACCAAAGCCATCTTTCTTCCCCCACCACCTAATTCAATACCAACTACTTAAAAACGAATCCAAAAAACCGTTATTTTCCAATAAATTTGATGTCGTAGGCAAGAAACAGTTCCTTCGGGGCTCTAGAAATTTCAAATCCTAAAGCTACAACCCCAAAAGTAGAACTATAATACAAGGCGATCAAGAATCAAAAACCGAATGCGAAAGAGTCAGAATGATAAAAGGGACAAAATTTTCAAGTGAAAAACCTGTAAATTCCTAATTAATTTCGCCGCAGAGAGAAGGGCTCGGCGGCGAAAGATTTCTTTCCAGGTCCACGAGAAGAGAAACTGGCGATTTCTAATTTTCGCCGAGATTCGTCGTTTATAAACCAAATAAAATAGAAAAGAGATAATCATTCCTGTGAATTGATAGTTGGAGGTGGAGGACAGGGCAGGAGCAAGATGGGTTTTTTTTTTTTAAGAAAGTTTTGTCCTTTTTTTTTTTTTAATTTGCTA